>CAUYRH010121591.1:0-13320 GCA_963574655.1 Perodicticus potto | reverse complement strand
GTTTAAAATTTTGTAATTTTTTTTTAAACGGAAAACCCGGTTTTACCACCCCCCCCCCCACCCCCCCCCCCCCCCCCCCCCCCCCCCCCCCCCCCCCCCCCCCCCCCCCCCCCCCCCCGCTGAACAGAGCTGGCTTGTCCCTCCCCCCTATTTACATACACCACTAGCTGTTTACCAACCCCCTGCCGCTTACCCTGGCTTTGTCTCTACCCAGTCTTCCTGGGAATTTGGGATTATTTCAACCCTATCTTTTGCATGTGCATCTTTGTTAAAAACTAATAAAGTGGGGAGGGGGTGGGGGTCACGGTGAGTGATACACCTCTTGGGGACGGGACACAATTATAAGAGGGACTTTACCTAACAAATGCAATCAGTTTAACCTGATTCTTTGTACGCTCCATGAATCCCCAACAATAAAAGAAAATAAAATAACTAATAAACACCTTCTGAAGAGGCCGGGAAAGTGCTGCTTTATCTCGGTCTACCCAGCCTGAGTTAATGTAAGCCATCTGCAGCCATCCTCAAAGTTGTTTTTCCTTAAAACTGGTGTTAAGTCAGTTATTTCCAGCGTTGTTTCCCAGCTGGCATTCAAACCAGGTGGGGGTTCAAGTACATCCACCCGACACACTATCATTGTTAAGGGTTTCCCCAGGATTTGTAGAAATCTAGTTACTGAAGATATAGGATATACCTCTTAGCTACTACATACGACTATGGTTTATGAATGTGGAAAAGGCTTCTCTTTGGAAAGAGGAAGGAATGAGGTCAACTCAGAAAGAAAATCAAATCTTATTTGAGAGCTTGTGTTTCAGTTGTTTCTGAGAACCTTATATATCTCAGGGGTTTTTACAAGGGGAGAGAAACAAAGATAAAAAAAGAAGACTATGCATTTAGGATGTATCTTTGGAGTTATATAATTTCACATAAAATTATAAAAAAATATTTGGTGGTTTTAATGAAAAACATGTTAGCAAAATGACATCAACCTGTAATACTTTCACCCTTTTGAAAAATATAATCCAATACAAGCATGCAAGATTTTTTAATGCTCAATTTATATATACTACAAAAAGAATATTACTAAATGACTACCTTTGCCCATAAAAATGATTCGCTAATGAAAGTATTATCCTATCAGTATTCATTTGTTAATGGTAAAATAAAAATCTATTATGTGTGTGTGTGTTCAAAGGACTTAGGGTTTCTATAGAATGAAGCAGAAATGGTTTAAAAATGAAAATAGATAGGAAGAAAGGACTTCTAGTATCTTTAGGCCTTGAATTACAAGGCAAGAAAAAGAGAAATGTCTTCATTTACTAGAGAGATACATTATAGCTTAGAAGTTTCCCCTTTCATAAACTTATTTGCTCCCTCAACATTATATGAACCTGTCTTGGTTAAAATTACACCCAGTTGACAAACGTGCAAAACAGATACTACTAATGTAGTATTACTTAAAAAAAAATTATTGTACTCCTGGATTTTGTTGATCAGAAATTTGAAATAGGTACACATACATTACAGGGAACACTTGTTTCTTCTCTGTGACTTTGGGGTACTCACTTGGGGAACTCAAAGACTCTGGGTCTTTGAGTTGACAAGGGCTGCTATTATGTGAAGCTTATTCTTCTGGGCTGGCTATACCATTCTGGGTTGACCACATCATTCTGAATCTAACTACCCTAAAATGCAAGTCCTTTGGCTGGGAAGACTGAAAGATGGGAACTACCAACAAAAGAAATGTGGCCTCCCCCATGACTTTGTTTCCTTACAGCATGGCAGCCCCAGGGTAATTGAAATTTTATCATGGTGGCACAGGGATCCAACAGTGCAAGGATTCCAGTGAAAAAAGTAGAAGCATCATTGCCTTTTATGATATGACCTTAAAAATCAAGCAATACTGTTTCTACCTCACTCTATTGGTTACAAGTGAGCCATAACCCCATCTAGATTAAGTGGGAAAAGAATTAGAATCCATACGTCGAACAGAGAACAGTCTGTTGTAGAATGGAGATGGGGGATATTATTGTAGCCATCTTTGGAAAATATAATATGCCACAGAAGCTAAGTTTCAGAGAGATTAAATGACTTGCTGAAGCTGAACAATAATTGGTAAAGTCCATCATGTGGCAAACAAAAACACAACAGCAATAATGAATGCCACTCAGCAAGACATTGCCAGTCATGTCAACATGAACACAGCTGTGAGACACAAGGTTATGAAACCTTACCAAGTTGTTTTATAGTGCCACCAACATAAGGGCACAGTGGCAAGTTCACAGACTTAATTGTCAGATCTTTTATGACAACAGCTCTAATGTCCATTCCAGAAAACAGTGTTCCAAAATTTCTTTGAAGGTTGTTGGTCTAGATACTGGCTTAGCTACATAGCTTCCCAAGGGAAGCACTTTGAAGGTGATGGTTGAGATACTCAGCAATAAAGTAGGTGCCAGTTTTTCTAAGATGAGTTAGTAAAATTAATGGTTAGACCTTATAAATACTAGTGCTTTCATTAGAAAACAACATTTGTCATCTAAAAAAATCACCATTCATTGTTTTCAACAAAACAAGTGAGATAAAGTGGTATCACAGCCACAAACAGGAGGCATGGAACACCATGTAGTGACAATACTTTCAACTTTTCAAAGTTCAAAATTTTTCTAATACTGTCTTTCCTTTGACCACTCTTCACTGCCCCTCTCTACCCTAAATTCTTATATCCTGCCTGTTCTGAGCTATATTCTACATTCAAAAACTATCTTGTTGTCATACAATGTTAAAGCAGATTTCCCATTGCCTAACTCAAAAAATGATATTTGTGTTGTAAAATGTAATGATATCTGGTGGGACTACTAAACAGCAGACATACGTTTTCCCTGAAGGTTTTCATCGCTACTGAATCGATTGATGTTTGGAGTGTTGCTCACTTTTCAGCATGCTGGTTGCTGGAGGTTTTCCCTGCAGCAACTGAGTGTCATCAGTGAGGACATGTGTCTTCAGAGAAGCTGAAAACAAGAGCTCTCTTCCATCGTTTCCAAGTTTCTGAGGGAAAAATGAGCCTCCAGTGGAGGTACCGTTTGAGAAGGACAACAAAGATGTTCCAGCTCAGTAAGCTGAAGCAGAAGGCTTGTTGTTCCCAGAGCAGCAGCTGGCATCACTTTGTCAACCAGGCTATGGTGTTTTGCAGGTGGTTAGCAGTGCCCTGGCATCTGAGAAAGGGAAGGATTAAATGGGAAAAGGCAAATATCATGTCCCTCTGAATTATAGAAGTAAATGTTTCATGTCTTATACATAAAATTGGAGCCCACTAAGTTACATGTGGTAAGACCCATGTTCAGGTTGCTTTAGCCTTCATAAACACAGGAACTAGTTTTCCTACCATCAGCGGATGTTTAATTAACAAAGTATCAAGACGAAGAAAGGATTCTTCAAGTGTCTCTCTTTATATTCTTTTGGATGACTTTGTACTGTGGTCCTTTTTCTCCATACTTAGAATTTTCAACCACATCTGTGTTTCCCAGGATAAGCTGTTCTTTTCAGGCAGCCAGAATTTTTTCTTTAGGCTTAACAAATACAGCAGAGCTATGGCTATTTGACCTAGATGATGTGTTACTGCTTCCAGAAAGATAAAACCTAATCGTTGTATATAGAGCTTAACCTTTTATAAAATTCAGACACATTGAAATATAATGGAGAAATCACATATTTTCGAATCAGTCTGTTGTACTGTGTATCTCTCTGACCTTGGCAAATTCCACTGTTTTCCTGAATTTTTAGTTCATCTTCTTTAAAAATCAATTTTAAAATATGCCCCACAGAGTTTCTATAAACTTTTAATTAGGAAAATGTCTAAAACAAATGTAACATGGTTCCAAAAATAATTTATATAATATTTACTTAGTAAGTTTGTTCAAAATGGTGGTTCTGTATTCACAATGGCAATAGAATCATCCTAAGTGTCTATAAACAGACAAAGAAAATGTGGTATATATACACACAATGGAATAGTGTTCAGCCATATAAAAATGAACTAATTCCATTTGCAGCAACATAGATGAAAGTAGAGGTTGTTATGTTAAGTGAAATAAGCCAGGCATAAGAAGAAAAATATTGTATGTTCCCAATCATATGTAGGAGTTCAAATAGTTGTTCTCATAGGGACAGAGAGTAGAATGATGGTTACTAGAGGCTGAGAAAGGTAGTAGGGAGGGGTAAATTAAAAGGGACTTGTTAGTGGGTACTAGAGGATACAAAAATGTAGTTAGATGGAAGGAATAAGATCTAGTTCTTGTTAGTAAGATAGTGTGACTATAGTTAACAATAATTTATTGTGTATTTCCAAATAGTTATAATAGAGTGGACTTGAAATGATACCAACACATGAAAATGATAAGTACTTAAGGTCATGAAAACTCAAAAGACCTTGACTTGATTATTATACAGTCCATGTGTGTAATGAAATATCACTTATTTACCCCACAAATATGTATAAATATTTGTATCAATAAATAAAACTCCCCCAAAATGATGATTTATTGTTCCTACTCTCAGTGTGTCTAGGACAAGGCCAGGAACCTGCATTTAGCAAGCTTTTTGTATCACTCTCATCTAAGAATAACACCATAAGTAGGACACATCACTCACTGGAGATAGAAATTTACATCAATAATAATACCTTTAAATAGTATAGCAAAACCCCGTGAGAAGATACCATTTCAAGAGCCTGAAGAAGATAATGTGAGAGCAGACACACAGCTACGAATGAAGATGACTGCACTAGACATTCCCATGTGCCTTGACTTCGTAATTGCTACACCATGAACTGTGCTTAGAGCCTGAACTGAGGCAAATAAAGCTCCTTCCATGTTACTAAGGGTCCTACTACATCTTAAGTTTCATTAGATTTTGGTTTCTTTGAAGACCTAATTTTGCAAATTGCCATTCCTTATGGGCAGCTGTTAATGAAAGGTTATACCCTCTTCAGGTAGCAATGTTGATATATTTGATACATCCCCTCTCCATCCACACTCGCACACAGATATTTACTCAGCTGTCAGGCGTAACTAGAGCTTTTGTCTGGAGGTTCCATCACTCTATGGATAGTTCAAAATGTTTACCTCTTTCCTCTCCCAAACTAGTGCAGCAAATTTATGTTAAGCTTAGGTTACAGTCTCTCACTTCTATTTTATAAAGGTAAAAAGAGATTTGGCTCACTGAGGGAGAAGGAAGAGAAACACGAAATGGTAGACGCAGTCAAAACATGACTATTCACTGATGTTCAATAAAAAGCAAAGCATGGATAAGCTTCTAACAGGTACCCACCTTCAACTACATATTATGTTCTTTATGTATGTTTTGTTAGATTTTACTACAACATTAAGGCAACATTAAGGGGTTGCTATGCTTATCACTTTTATAGACAAAAATCTGGGGCTTAGAACACTAAGTAACAAAGAGGTATGAGAAAACATTTTTTCTTTTGAGACAGTCTCATTATGTCTCCCTGGGTAGAGTGTCATGGCACCACAGTTCACAGCAGCCTTGACCTCTTGGGTTTAAGTGATTCTCTTGCCTCAGCCTCCCAAGTAGCTGAGACTACAGGTGCCTACCTCAACGCCTGGCTATTTTTTTGTTGCAGTTGACATTGTTGTTCAGCAGACCCAGGCTGGGTTCGAACCCGTCAGCCTTGGTGTATGTGGTTGGTGCCCTAACCACTGAGCATGGGCGCTGAGCCAGAAAACATTTCTGAGGTTATTGATAATACTCATTATCTCAACTGTGATAATAGCTTTACATGTATTCACATCACCAAAACTGTTCAAACTGTATTTTTTAAACACATGCAGTTGATTTTGTCAATTACATTAAAGCTATAACAAATGAAAGGAATGTTACATAACTTGTCGAAGATAGCAGAGACAGAAAACAGTACTTCTGCTTTTTTTATCACCTCTGAAATATACATTCTTACCCAACAAAGGATGCAGCAGAGTATTGGACAAAGAAGTCATAACTTAGCTGGAAAGAAAGATGACTAAAAAAGGAAGACCGACATGCAGTTTTGTTTTCTATAGGATGTTAGCATTTCTTCCTGATGTGCAAACCAACTTAAGAAGAAAAAAACAGGTTATTTTGATTTTGAGTTGTCTATGTTGTCAGCTTTGTCATTTCTTTTGGGGAATAGAAATGCTGATAATGTTGGCAGGTACACCCCCCACACCGTGAAATCTATCTGAAAGAAGATTCTGTGCCACAGCCACGGACCACACCCTTACTTAGGAGACAGCTGCTAGTCCAAGGAGATTGGATTGAATATTAGCCTTGAAAGAGTAAATAGTGCAAACTCCAAACTATTAAGCTGTAACTTCTGTTAGGGCTCAGGTTATCAGGTTATGAATGTTTTATTATGATTAAACTCCCCTAGTACATGGAGTAATGCTTAAAAATATTTTTGGAATAAATGATGGACAAAGTGACCTTTTACCATTAGATTTATGCTAAAGTTAAAGAACTAGAGGTATGATACAATTTTTTTTCTTTTGGAAAATAGTGGAAATGAGTATCTAAAATGAATTGTGGAAATGATCTAAGTATTTCAATTGCTCATGCTTTATCTGGAAGCTAAGATCACATCGTTTACATTATAAATAACAACTACATTTTTTAGTAAACCCCTGACTTTTCTTAGGGGAAAATTATATGCATTAGTAGACAAAATATCATCATATTAGCTTTAGCTTGTTCTGCTCATTTTCCTACAAAACTCAATTTATAATATGTTCTGTAAAAAAATAAGACTTCCAATTTTATAAATATTCTTAATTATAGTCCCATGTTTATTGAGTAGTAATGGATGTTTCAGATACTAGCGACATTATAAAGAAGATATGTCAAGAAAATCATGATGTGTGCCAAAAACACTTCTAGCAAAATTTTGTTTTCTACAATCCCACTTAAAAACCGTCAGTTTAAATAAAAAGATAACTTATTTTACTAATTAATGGTGATGGCTTAGAGAAATTGAAGTACTATTTATTTTCAGCAACAGCTCCAAGTTCTTTTCCTTGTCAGTTGTGCCAATCACACCATATTTTTTGGTTAAATAATATGAGTTCAATGAGTTTGGAGATCTGAAGCTGTTAACTTGTAAAGCCTCTTGAACTAGTAGACAAGTTCGATCAGTATAAAATGCAAAGGAGGCATGGAATTATGTTGCATTATGCATCAATATATTAATAATTTATTCCTTGAAACACCAACAATGAACAAAAGCACTTCTGAGGCACAGGAACATGTATTCAATATTGTAGGCTAAGATATATTTCAAATGAAATAATTTTGGGGAAAGTATACCTGCTTGGATGGCTTAGTTGTAAATCTTATGACCTTATGAGGGTATTGGAGACACTATGCAAAAGGTAGCAAAAATGGGACAGAAATAAAAAATTTCTTGTAAAAAACCAATTATTATGAAATTATCAATCCCATTTTATTTATTGTCCATGTTGGGGAGATTTTCACATTGCGTGAGTTCTTTTGTTCTAAAATATACTTATGATGTAGTTTGAAATTTTGATTATTAAAACAAGCTAATAAAATCATAAAAATTCATCAAATTATTTCTATATTTCCTTTCAAGAAAGGCTCAAATTTTGTTTTCTTAATTTGCTATCTCTGTTGAATAATAATAATATTAAGATTCTTTCTTTTTTCCCCTTTTGTTATTTTCCTGCAGTGAGATTCTTTCTAATTTGATGTTCTCTCATCTGTAATTGCCAGTGCTTAACAACATCTTGATTTCCCCTCTGTTTGCATAAACAAAATGATCTAATTAGAAATATACATTTGGTAATCCATTTAGGAAAATATAGAAAATGGAAAAATTTGTTTTAATTTCATCCCTAGCTTCCCCATAACTACTCTCCTGAATCCTTACCAAAGGGAACAATAAGGCAAAGATAATTGTCTTTTGGTACTTAAGGATCCAGAATGTTTACTATGGAATGTAGTTTTAGGTCTTAGGTAGAGCATATTTGTATAAATGAAGCTGATTGAAATGAGAGGGGCGAGAGGGAAATGGCAACAAGTAGCCCCCATTTCAGAAAGCATTGACAATGAACTCTAATGCTCTGAGTGTGTCTTACACAGTGTCCTAGGTATTGGAGTCACCAAGAAGCTATGGAGGATGCATAGTAGGAAGGAGGAGATTTACACTATGTGTGATGCTGATTTGAGAATAAGCAAGAAAAGAGGTAAATGCAGTTGAGATGACAAGTTGACAACGACAATTGAGAAAGTGCAAAGCCAAAGACGCTGCTAAGTCAGTTTTCCACCGGACATGGCACAGAAATTCAGGTGATTTCTCCCAACTTGAGCCTTTCATAGCATGTCTTGAAACCTAATCTTAGATCCAAACAAGTTGCTGCAGTTCGATCTTTCCCTCTGGAATTTCTTCTACTTCATAAAATGCAACCACCCTTGAGATCGGGGCTAGATTAAATCAGCACTCTAGCCGCTAGCTGGACAGCTGATTTTGTTCCTCACACACTTACTGAAATTGGCAGGTCTAAAGAACATTGAGTTAAAGAGGCCTGCCTGAGAAATTCATGAGGGAGCCTTCTGGGGGTTGCCCCTTCACCTTTGGATATCAAAGTAAATCATGCCTGTCTGGACTCAAGAGCGCCACATAAAACTGCTGAAGAGACTGTGTCTGACACAGTGTGAAAGAATTATGAGGAATTCCGGAGTTATGGGGAAATGTGCCCTATTAAGGCATCAAAATATGTAAAGGGGAGGATTCATATCCTGCTCTAGGGAAAAGTGTCAGAGTTACAACTAGTCACCTTACACTCTAGTGCTCTCATTTTACACTACGGTCAGGAGAGTGAAGACTCATCTGCAAACCAGAATCCACTTTTACTCCCAACCAGTATTTTTCATAATATTGGATACAAACATTTCAAAATCACGTGCTTAGTTAGCACACTACTTAGGAATTTATAAAATTATACTGTTTGAAAGTTTAAAATAGGTCCTTTTCAGGTTCTAAATGATTTTTCTTCAGCTTTCACTTTCTAACAAAGAATTTTTCTAATGTTAAAAATGAGAATCACATCAAGTGTGTAATGTTAATTATGTGATAACTGTGTGAGATATATGTGTATATATTGCAAGATATATATACATGTAAAGTGTAATTATAAGATATATAACATATGTATGACTATGATATATATGATATATATGGGATTTATTCAGTATGTATACTCGTATATAAATACACACAATTTTGCTAGGTGTCTTGATAAAAATAAAACTCAAAAAGGACTATCCTTTTCTCAGAAAAGTTTAAAGTTTTATCTAGAGATGCATACAAACACTTAAATCAAGAATCATGCAATAGGGTAATATGGATAACAGTAATTATTATTAGAATAGTGCATATTTTTCTTTATAAATTGCCTTTGCTTATTCGGAAATCTATGGAAATAATAGTAACAGATTACTCCTTTCTTAGAGGAGCGCAATGGCCATGAATAGCTTAGTGAGTCATTTCTCTTTTTATCTAATGAGAACAAAAAAAAAAGGCAAAACAAAATAAGTGTATGCTTTCCCCCCTTATAAACTGGTGTAAAACTTCTTCAGTAAACCCATCATTTGAGTAAAAACAGTCTATCTGCTCCTTTATAGTGGCTTTGCTTACTAGGGTAAGCTTGTGTTTTTACTTTTTTAAATGTCAGAACACACCAAAGACCCTACAAATAGATGGTGTTATATATTTGGGGTCAATTTAATGTGTAGATTCCCATAAGTTCTGGCAAGAAGGCAGTACAAATGAGGAGAGAGAGTAAACATTCCTCTGTGAAGTATATCCATGCACCACACATTGATATTTTGATCAATGACAGACTGCCCATATGACAGTGGCCCTATAAGATTATAGGACCACATGTTTACCATATCTGTTCTATATTTATTATGCTTAGATGCACAAATACCAGTGTGTATAATGGCCTACAATATTCAGTACAGTCACATGCTGTGAAGGTTTGTAGTTTAGAAATCATAGGGTACCCCATTAGCCTAAGTGGATGGTAGGTTATAACCATATAGGTTTGTGTAAGTAATCTCTATAATGTTTGCACCAGGAAAAAAATCACCTAAGGATGTGATGTATTTCTCAGAATGTAGCCCATCCTTAAGCCGTGCATGACTGGAGTTCTATTCTAGGAAAACACAACAATCAAAATGATTGGGGACATAGGCTTAGAGGAAAGGAGCCATCATGAAAGAACTCATCATCAAAATTGTTCCTATTACTCTGAGGTTGTGCATCCAGCTTGGCAGTCAGGTGAGGGGACACTTGTTAACTAATCTCCTGATTTGTGGTGCACTGATGGGAGGAAGCGCACATGGAGCATCAGAACATACTTTTGCAACCTTTGTGTGCCTCATCCTCATAAAAAGTAGGCAAAGTTTTCAAAAGAAAAAGATTGTATTATTAGGAAACAGATGAAAAACAGGAAAATTTAAGAGACTGATACTCCCCAAAATATGCATAGTGCACACCACATGCAACTGGTTTAGGAGGTCATTTTTTTTCCCAAATGAAAAATTTTCATAAGAACCATCAATCTTATAAAACCAGGGTGTCCAAGTTATTTTTCCACTGAAAACCCTGGTTTTCGCTTCACTACAAAGGACTAAAAAAAAAAGGGACCTAATGGCTTCTAGGAAACTGGCAGGACACTGAGAGAAGGCATACAGAATTGCGACATTGTCTTGGGTCTACTTGCTATGAGAAAGGACAAGGAGCAGGGCGAGGGACTCAAGGGCGTCTGTGGTTGTTTCTCCTGGTTTAACTTGATCTGCTTTAAAGGAAAAACAAATAGCCAGAAATAACCATTGGAAGAACACGTTGTTGAAGATGTCAATATCACAGAAAAAAGGACAAATCCTATTCCTGTATTGCTCTAGGTGATCTGTTTGTTATTTGATATATAATGAGGAATAGCATGGATATTGATTATGTTGACTCTTCAAAATAACAATCTGGACTTTAAACATAAAATGTATTTCACCAGCTTGTGTGAAATGTCTGAAATCTTCAACTTTTTATTGTGATAACATATACACAAAATAAAATTTACCATTTTAAACATTTTAAGTGCACAGTTCAATGACATTAAGAATATTCATAGTGTTGTATAACTATTACTCTCATCTACCTCCACAGAGCATTCATTTTTCTGAACTAAAAGTTTGTACTCATTAAACAATAACTCCCCATTTTTCCCACCTAATAGTCCCTGGCAATCACCATTTTACTTCATATGAATTTAAATAATCTAGGGACCTCAGTTAAGCGGAATCATGCAATATCTGTCCTTTTGTGTGTGACATACTTCACTTAGCATACTGTTTTCAACGTTCGTTCATGTTGCAGTATGTGTCAGAATTTTCTTCCTTTTAAAAGTTGAGTGATATTCCACTGTATGTATATACTGCATTTTGTTTATCCATTCATACACAGAGAGACATTTGGTTTTTCTGCTGTTCAGCTATTATGAATAATGCTGCTAGAAACTTGAGTGTACAAATGTCTCTTCAAGTTCCTGCTGTTAATTTTTTTAAGTATATACTCAGAAGTCAAATTGCTGGGTCACATAGTAATTCTATGTTTAAATTTTGGAAGAACTACCGCACAGTTTTCCACAAAGCCTACACCATTTTACATTCCCACCAGGAAAGCATAAAAAGTTCAATTTCTACAAATCCTCACAAACAACTATCCTTTTCTGCTGGTTTGGTTTTTGTTTAAGGTTTTATAAATACATATTTAAAGGATACAAATCTAGTTTTGTTACATGGATATATTTTTCAGTGGGGAAGTGTGTGCTTTTAGTGTACCTATCACGCAAATAATACACACTATATCCACTAAGTAATTTCTCATCCCTTACCCCTCATCCACTCTCCCACCCTTCTTTGTCTCCAATGTCTATATCATTCTGAACTGTATGTCCTTATGTACACATTATTTAGCTCCCAATTATAAGTAACAACATTTGGTATTAGATTTTTCTGTTTCTGAGTTATTTCACCTAAGATAAGCACCTCCAGTTCTAGCCATGTTGCTGCAAAAGACATTATTTCACTCTTTTTTATGGCTGAAAGAAATGTATGTACACCACATTTTTCTTATTTACTGATCCATTGATGGAGACATTTAGGGTGATTCTATATCTTTCCTATTGTGAATAGTGTTGTGATAAACATACAGGTGCAGGTGTTCATATAATGAATTTTTTTTCCTTTGTGTAGATACCAAATAGTAGGATAACTAGATCAAGTGGTGGCCATTTATATGTTTTCTTTTGAAAAATTGCTATCATGGCCTTCATCTACTCTTTAATGGACTTGTTATTGTTTGTTGTTAAATTGTTGAAGTTTTGGTAAATTCTGGGTATTAATCCACTTATAGTTGCATAATATGTGAAGATTTCTCCTGTTAGGCAGATTATCTCGTCACTGTGTTGATCATTATCTTTGTTCTGCAGAAGCCTTTTAATTTAGTTAAGTCCTTTTGTCCATTTTTGTTTTAGTTGCTTGTGTTTTTGAGATCTTAGTCATGAACATTTTCCTGGAACAATGTCTATAAGAGTTTTTCCTAGATTTTCTTCTAGTGTTTTTATAGGTTCAGGTCTTACATTTAAGTGTTTAATCAATCTTGAGTTTATTTTTGCATATGGTGAGAGATAGGAATCCTGTTTCATTCTTCTGCATATAAAGATCCAATTTTCCTACCACCATTTATTGAAAAGGTTGTCCTTTCTCCAGTGGATGTTTTTGTCACCTTTGCAAATATCAGTTAGTTGTAGTTGTTTAGCTCTATTTGGGCCATCTATTATTTTCCACTGATGTATGTGACTACTTTTATACCAGTACCATGTTATTTGGTTACAATAGCCTTGTAGTATAGTTTGAAGTTTGGTAAGGTGATGCCTCTGAATTCATCTTTTTTGCTTAGGATTGCTTTGTCTATTGAGGATCATTTTTGTTTCCATATACATTTTAGGATTGTTTTTCCACTGTTATAAAAAACATTGTTGATGGCTCAGCGGGCTAAGGCGCCAGCCACGTACACCTAAGCTGGTGGGTTCGAATCCAGCCCGGGCTTGCCAAACAACAATGACGGCTGCAACCAAAAAATGGCCGGGCATTGTGGCGGGCGCCTGTAGTCCCAGCTACTTGGGAGGCAGAGGCAAGAGACTCGCTTGAGCCCAGGAATTGGAGGTTGCTGTGAGCTGTGATGCCACA
>CAUYRH010121588.1:0-30030 GCA_963574655.1 Perodicticus potto | reverse complement strand
GACCACCCACCCGTTCCTGGCACCAACGAGGTATCCAATCAGCACGTAAAGAGACACCTGGACTCATCCCTCGTCCAACCGTCCCTAATCCCATTCCCCTTATCGCATTACCCCCCTCCCAACTTCCTTTTGGTATACTATAAAAATACCTCAGCCCAACCTTGCGGGGCCATTCAGTACGCCATTTAGGTGGGGCTGAACGGTCCGGCTTAAGCTTGTAATAAATCCCACCCTTTGTTTTTGCATCGGTGCGCCTGATGTGAGTTTTCTGGGAGGGACCCCGAAATTCGGGCACAACATATATTTCTGTTACTGTACATAAATACAATGAGTCCCATCTGTGAACCACTATTGGCAACCTCACAACCTTAAAAATAGTTCTGAAACTGTTGTTCAGAATCCAGCCTGCTTATGGAATGGCAGAGAATTATAAGCAGCAATTATTTCTTCTTCTTACACATATTTGAAAATAAACTCTGATATAAAAGCACTAAAAATCTTTGGTTCAAATATAAACTGAGATTATAGAATATTCTAATTTGCCACAACAGATGTGTGATGTCCTCACACTTGGGCTACACAGATGGACAAACAGGGACTATCTTCAAAGAGAACAAGTTGTTCATCCCCTGGGAGAGAAGAAAATCAAGAGGCAGATCAATTACTATTGAACAATTCCTTTCGTATTGACAATAAAAATCGTCTCAGCATTTACTTCACTGTGATTCTGAGCCGAAGACTGGCTGATCAGTTTACATGAATCATGTTATTTGTTTGTTAATTGTTTGTTTGTATGTTTTTTAAATTAAATCTTAGCTGTGTACATTAATGCAATCATGGGGTACAATGTGCTGGTTTTACATGCAATTTGAAATATTTTCAGTGAACTGGTTGACATAGCTTTCATGGCATTTTCTTCATTATTGTGAGCAGACATTTATATTCTACATTTAGTAAGTTTCATCTGTACTCTTCTAAGATGCACCGTAAGTATGGACCCACCAATTACTCTCCTTGTGCCCATCCTCCCAAGCCCAAGAGTTTGAAGTTGCTGTGAACAATGATGAGGCCAAGGCACTTCACCCAGGGTGACAGAGTGAGTAATGAACAGAGGACATCTTGTTTCATCAAAGAGAAGAGAACAACTGAGGGCTGGGACTCCCTCCACAGAGAGATAAAGCTGCAAACCCAGGTGGTCTCTTGCCTGGGACAAAAGCTCATCTAATATTCTCCTACCTTCCTGAACTCCCAGTCCACCCCTCCCCACTCTCCTGGTGGTCTGGAAAATTAGCCCCAGCAGAATCTGGAGTGTCTGATAGATTTTTGCTAGGGTGGGGCATCTCATGGGGTGTGGACCAGTTGCACTGAAACTATAACTTTAATAGAGGCAGGGAGTAAAAAGGGGGAATAGACTTGGCCCGTGTTGGGAAGAGTACATCATAGGATCCCCAGCACTGACCACCAGGGACAGTGATAACCTGCATGCTTCTACTACCCACCGCCCACTAGCTCCCTGGCTCCCTGCCCAGGTCCTCTTACCCATACCTGAAGCCAGTGGCTGGTGGCTCTGCCCTCTGGCTTCCCACCTAGCTCCTGTGGCCCAACGTTTTCCTGCAGGTCCACCCTCCAGCTCTTGTGACCCGAGGCAGCAGGTCGGTGGCTCTGCTTTCTGGCTCCTCACCAGGCTCCTGCAGCCTGCGCACAGCAGTACCCCAGATGGGCCACACCACCCCAGGCAGTGATGGCAGCTCCACAGTCCCTCCCACTGGGTCAAATTTGAGAGAGATACATCCCCAATTCTTTGGAACATGAAGGGAACCTGACCTGACCTGCAGGGGTTCCAGAGGTGGAGTGTGGCCAAGGCAGAGGTGTGGTCTCTGAGGGAGAGAATCACACTCCTCCATGGTAACCCCCGGCTGGTTGAACACTCCTCAGTTTGAACGATCACCAGAAGGAATAAGGCCTGAATTCCTCCTGCCTGCTGGCCGCACAGTGAGATGGACCGGTCTGGGAGGCATTGTATCCTCTTTGGTGTAGTCGCAAATACCTGGTGTACTTGAGTATTAGAGAGAGCTGGGCTGTGCAAAGAGGGAAAAGAGGTACTAGCCCCCCTGGAATAATTCTTTTGCTTGGCGGGAATTTCTGACTCCACGGATCACCGGAATGAGTCGCTCTTGAGCTGCAAGTGGACCCCTGCTGTCCAGTTGTTGGAGACCTTTTGAACTCTCCCACTTGATCTGTGTTTGTGATGACTTGAACAATTGGTTTGGAGCTCTTGATCTGGGCCAATCACCTGGGGAGTTTCCAGGGTTATACCCTGGTTGTGTTGTAGAGGAAGGGTCTGATTCTCCTCTCTCAGTTATTGCTAATGGGAGGGTGGATGTCTCAATTGCTTGTATTCCTCCACAGCTGAGATTTCAACCCAAAGTCACTGATGTACCGGGATTGGTCAGGCTCGAGCTAAATAGAAGACAGACCCACCTAGCTTCTTCACGCTCATGGCTACCTACCCTGTACCTAATATTTTCACTAGAGAATTTGAAGTTCCCCAAGATGAAAGTGCTTTCCCCCCTCCCAGACTGAACTTGTAGCATATTTCCCCTTACCAACTGCTTTTGATAGCCATGTTTTCCTTCACCTTCAGATCTCAGGCTTTCCTCTCATCCCCTCATGAGTCTGGTTGGGTAAGGCACCCTTCTCTGTGCTCCTCTGTAGTGCACTCATCATCTTGAACTGCAACCGCCTGATTAACTACTTGTCTCCTCAATGGTGCCTAGAGTTTCAGGTGGGAAGAAGCTGGAAGAAGAGACTCAGGAAGAGAGATATATATGCATGTAGGTGAGTGGGTGTGCTTAGGTATTTTGATGAGAAAGTGAATAGTAGACTTAATTACTAAGAAATTTGAACTTGAAAATAAAGAGTGTTATTGCAGGGCAGCACCTGTGGCTCAGTGGGTAGGGCGCTGGCCCCATATACCAAGGGTGGCAGGTTCGAACCCGGCCCTGGCCAAACTGCAACAAAAAGGTAGCCAGGCATTGTGGCAGGCACCTGTAGTCCCAGCTACTTGGGAGACTGAGGCAAAAGAATTGCCTAAGCCCAGGAGTTTGAGGTTGCTGTGAGCTGTGCCGCCACAGCACTCTACTGAGGATGACAAAGTGAAACTGTCTTAAAAGAATAGGGTTGTTGCATTATTTAATTACTTACATGAGTAGTGTTAACTTAACTGCAAGAGAGGAAGTCATCATTGCAAAGGCTTGACCTTAAGGAGCAATCATAGGATATGTATCTATGAAGCTCTCTCATTGTACCTAGTTCTCAGATAGGTCCATAGGATACATGATAGAAGTGGATGGAACTACTGCCCTAAGAATATTATGTGATGGACAAGATATTCCAAAAACAGATCATGACACCAGTCAATATTACTTAATATAGTTTGTGTCAAATACTATACTTAGGACTTGATATAAACAATGTCCTTGAATGCTCATGACCACTCTATGGGATGATAAAACCATCATACCATTGCTACAGGTGACAACACTGAGGCAGAAAGGTATTAACTAATACCTAAAAATAAGATAGTTGATATATGGGCAGTGCCTGTGGCTCAAAGGAGTAGGGCGCCGGCCCCATATGCCAGAGATGGTGGACGCAAACCCAGCCCTGGCCAAAAACTGCAAAAAAAAAAAAAAAAAAAAAAAAAAAAAAAAAGAAAAAAGAAAAATGGTTCTATAAAAGATGTGGAGTAAGCAATGTGGCCATTGCTGTGCTGCTGCAATACAAGGCACAATGGCACGATGGCGAGAACTGGCTTGTGCTCCATTTCAAGACATTATCAATGGTGTCAATAGTAGGAAAATATCATAAAAACATGGAAGGAAAGTGCATCTAAAACCTAGGAACACTAGAAGTTTTAAATTACTTCTGTATGGGTGGAAGGGGGGTAAAAGAAAAGGCAGAATAGAAAATGTTAGGAACTCATTTATTCCACAAATACTTTACTGAGCTACTACCAATGTAGCTGGAATCTGTCTCTCTCTGCTGAGTCTTTGGTCTCAGAGATTCAAAGAATGAATCCACAGACCACTGAGAATAAGTAAAAGGACAGATTTTATTGATAGCTAAGGGGAAGAAAAAAAGTCTAAGCCTTCAGCATGCCAACGAGGCGAAGGTGGCTTCCCAAGCGGATAGTCCATGTGGGCCTTCTGTAGAGGGGTTTATATACAACTTTTCCTACCCTGCAGATAGGGGGGTTTGGGGAGATGGGATATCACAACTGTTTAGTGCCAGGGGCCTGAGGGAATACTTTAAATTTAAAACTTCCCTTGTGTAGGAATGTGGTCTTTTTTTGTTTAAGGTGTGTTCTCTGCTCTGGAAGTGGTAGATTAGGTGGGAAGCTGGTCAGACTGACCCCTAGATCTGTTTGGACCCAGACAATGTGGTTGAGGCTGGTCAGGCCTAGAAAATGAAGTTCATGTCCATCCCTGATTGGTGGGGAAGGCCTGTCTCACTCATGTGCAACCCCTGGGACAAATATGTGGAAAAAGCAAGAGGAAGACACTTGGAGAATTCTGAAACTCTGACACCAGCCAGGACGACATCAGAACTCTGACTGCTTAAGACACATTTATAATTCCTGTTCTTATATCTACTGTATAATGAAGGTCCAGCAGAAATAATGAGGTGAGGTATAATACTATTGAGGTTTGGGTCTTTGGCCTTCAGTCAGGTACCCCCACAGATGAATTCATTAAGATTCAAGTAGGATTTGCAGGCTAAGAACGCTGAATTGTTAGCACCTTAAGAAGGGGCCCTTTTAGGAAAATGAAAGATACTTTTGACCAAGGTACCAAGGTTGATGTGTAAACCAAAATGCCAATTTATTAATTTATGCTAAGAAATGTGACTATTAGATATACTAGTACAAATAACATATTATCTGGCAGCAGATGGAACTATGTGAGAAACCAAGCTAAAATCAGATTTCACGTAGCATTCTCCATTAAAACAACAAGTTTCTTCTACAAGGCCAATATTACCTATGTGGTAGCTCTTCATTTTATTTGTCTTGATGGTGTCACTATCAGCCTACCTTTAATCTACTACAGAAAACCCTCCCCATGCCGTAAGGGTGGGCATAACCTTAGCCAATCAGGGAAGTCCCATGCCTTGGGCCAAAGTGATTGGTTCAGGGTGGACACATGACCCAAACCTAGTGAATCAGGGTTAGCTGGTAGGAAGTTCTCATTAAAATGAGCAAAGACCTCTGGCTTTCTGCAAACAACTTATCTCTGCCCCCTGCATTTGCTCCTTACCTTGAGTAACTCCTAAAATCCTTTAATGTAATAACAGTAAGGAACACAGTTCTTTGGAGCAACTTGGCAAAATCCTATATACCTCCTATTATTTGTTTACTATCCTCTTTTTTTAAATTAAATCATAGCTGTGTACCTTAGTGCAATCAAGGGGTACAATGTGCTGGTTTCATATACAATCTGAAATATTTTCATCAAACTGTTTAACATAGCCTTCATGGCATTTTCTTAGTTATTGTATGAAGACATTTGTATTCTGCATTTAGAAAGTTTCGCCTGTACCCTTCTAAGATGCACCGTAGGTGTGGCCCCACCAATTACCCTCCCTCCACCCCAACCTCACCCTTCCCCACCCCTACCCTCCCCTGCTCTTTTCCCCATATTCTTGTGCTAAAGTTGGGTTGTAGCCTTCATATGAAAGCTATAAATCAGCTTCATAGTAGGGCTGAGTACATTGGAACCTTAAAGAAAGATGGAGACTTTACCTCTTTCATTTTACATGGATGGAGCTGGAACATATTTTTCTTAGCAAATTATCTCAAGAATGGAAGAAAAAGTATCAAATGTACTATCCTTTTTAAATGAAAGATTCCTTCAGAAACAAACAGTATGACTCTAGGTTCTAGGGAATTGTAGGATATTTTACATAGTCGCTTAAGTAAAAAAAAAAATCCCGAAAGAATTTTATTATTGAGCATTTACTATACTCTACACAGGGTGCTAAATACATGCAACTCAGTGGTAATCAAATACACATACATACACCAGAAAATCCCTTAACCTCTCAGACCATGAGATCCAGTAAAAATATAAACATTAATGTTTAGAAGTTTAACCTGGATGGAGGTGGAACATATTCTTAGTAAAGCATCACAAGAATAGAGAAGTAAGAATCGAACGTACTCAATTCTAATATGAAGGCAGTAGATGATCTAATACAAGGGGTGGGGTAGAGGAATGAAGGATGGAGAAGGAAAGAGGGAGGGTGATGGGGATCGTGGTGAATGGCACACCTCTCGGGGGTGGGACAAATTACAAGAGGACTTTATCTAACAACTACAATAAGTGTAACCTAATTCTTTGCACCCTCAATGAATCCCAAACAATAAAAAAGTTTACAAAAATAAATATATGATTATACATCTTAATAAGTATTATAAAGAAAGTTTCAACATGCAATAAAACTGTGTAAATCAAGTTGCTATGATTTTTTTTTTGACAAGTTGGATAACCCTTTTTCCTTGGTTTCTTCATCTATAAAATTGAACATTCATACTGCCATGTTGTTTTAGAGATTAAATTTAGAAGAGAGTCAGACCCTAGCCAGTGGTCAATAAATTTTAGTCATTATTAATTTTATCATCATTATCAATAACAGCAACAGCATTATTGTTAAAAATCACTGGGCAGTCTGAGAAGAACGGGCTGGAGCTGGGCCAGAGTGGGTGTGGAAACCCTTGGACAAGACATAATGGTCACCTAGTATGGGATGGTGGCTGTGGGCATGAGAGAATCCCTAAGACTTGAGGAGGGCTGGCTGCAGGAGGCAAGGGTGAGCAATGTCAAGGGCAGCTTCCAGGTGTCAGGCTTGTTTGTGGAGTTGGTGGAGAGTGATGCCATTGGCTGAGAGAGAAAACTGGATGGAGAATGGCTGGTGGGAGTTGGGGAGGGATAAGCTTTGAACAAGGAGCCAGGGAAGTGTCTGATAGGGAAACACTAGACTCAAGGTGGTTGAGAGTTCAGGATCTGGAAGACACAGAGATAATGAAGTTCGCCAAGGTCCTCAAGACAGAGAAACTCAGATTCAGTTGTGACCCTTCTTAGAGGCCAGCTTTGGGTCCTCAGAGGAGCCTCCTGTGAAGAACACTTCCTGCCGTGGCCTCCCTGTGGCTTCACTTACATAACAAGCCATTCCTTCCAGAAAATTGGAGTTCCAGATTCCAGGGAGCAGCAGGAGGCTGTGTGAAATGTCCTGCCCCAGGAAAATGAAGTCAGAACTAGATGCTGAACTTTCACTGGCCGATCCCGCCAGCTGACCTGTTTGTTCCTGCACTTGCAGCAACCTTCATGTACTCAGCACCTCTGAAGGTAGGGCTGGACACCCCTAACTCTGACTCAGGGGAAAGCCGAGGCCAACTTGGACTCCCAAGATGTCTCAATATTAAATATGGCTTGAGGAAGTGCAATGTTATTATCTTTACATATAAGCCATGTATTCCTTTATAAGAATAAGTTAAGAAAGTGTTGCCTGCTGGAGTCCCATACAGAAGGCTTTAGGAAGTAAAAAATAGTTATTTGACATTAGCGTATAAAGGTTTTAATGAAAGGTAAATTTAGACAGACTTAGATAAATTAGCCTTAGATAAACTGACAGCCTTAAATAATGTAGTCCTCAAAGTGTTTTTTTTTTCTTTAAATAATTTGAATTAATTGCCAACATTTAAAGATCTATAAATTCCAGGTAAATATCGGGGTTTTCAGCTTTTCTTTAAAATGGAAGTTGTGGCAAAGCTGGGCCCACCCTCACACAATGACGCCAATGAGCTCTGCTGTCTTTTATCATGTTTGTTGTTTTTGTTTAAGTCAACATAAAAGTGAATATTTCTCATACTCACATCTCTACCAAATTAAAATTAAAACTAGATCAAGATGACTGGGTATTTTTAGAAAAGTTTGATGCACATATATTTCTTCATAAAAGCTGAGATGATTTCTGTATGTTCACTGTGTGAGTCGTGTCTGTACAGAGCGCAACTGGTTCGCTACATGGTTCTCACCATCTTCCTGATCCCCGCAACCGCTGCTCTTGCTGCCATCGTTTGCGTCCCCAAATGCAAAGCTGAGACACCCAGGAACACCAGTTTATTTAAGAGGTAGTGTCAAAAAGCAGAGGTAGAAGGGTGGAGAAAGAGACAAAGATAAGAAAGGAGAGAAAGGTATGTTACAGAGGTGATCCTGAAAGTAATGGGGTCTCAGAGAGGCAAAGAGAATGCTCCCAGAACTGGCTCGTGGACACATGAGGGATGGGTCACTTATCCTTGGTGCCTGGATTCCACTGTTTGATGACTGCCCCAGGGTTATTCGCCAGCCTGCACTTGATCCCAAGTCCCGCAGTTATCAGAGAAACCCTGCTCAGTGCTCACTGAGGTAGGCCACTGCAGGACTCCACCTGAGCTGGCCTGGAGCCATCCGAGGGCTGACGCCAGAAGGCGGCCTTGAGGGCTGACGCAGTGAACCCAAGGCATCTACAGCAGTTGCAAGCCCTGTACAAGACAGAAAAAGACTCTAGGAAATTTGAACAAGTTTATACTCACACCCTGAAAATACCCCTGAGAGACAGCCTAATACAGAGCTTCTAGAGAACAGACACTGGACCCAGGTCTCAGTTTGAATCCTGGCTCTGCATCCTGAATCCTGGTTGGGGGACAGGGCAAGTTATTTAACCTCTCTGACCCTCAATTTTCTTGTCTGTAAATCAGCAATAAATATAGTACCTATCTCATAAGGTAATTACTATATACCTGGCATGTAATAACAATAATTATATTAGTTTTAATAATTAAACTTATGAAAGTAAGCACTACATAAGTATTATTGCTATTTTATTTTCTCTTGCAAATTCTTTCTTTATTGGCAATAAAAAAGCTAATTTTACACCCCAGTTAACTTACAACCAGCTCTCTAGAGAAGAGCTCAAACTAATGGAGTTTGTACTTTTTTTCTCTGTACTAGAATCACTTAATAATCTCTTCTGAAAATTCCAGAAAATGAAACTAAGTGCAAAATGTCTGTGGTCCTTGTATAATTTTTCAAATAATGTTCATGCTTCTATTCCTCAAACAGAAGTTTAAAAATAGTGTTTAATGGGCAGCACCTGTGGCTCAACGGGTAGGGCACTGGCCCCATATACCTAGGGTGGTGGGTTCCAACCCAGCCCCGGGCCAAAATGCAACAACAACAACAACAAAAATAGCCTGGCGTTGTGGCAGGCACCTGTAGTCCTACCTACTCGGGAGGCTGAGGCAAGAGAATTGCCTAAGCCCAGGAGTTGGAAGTTGCTGTAAGTTGTGTGACACCACGGCACTCTACCAAGGGCAATAAAGTGAGACTCTGTCTCTACAAAATAACAAAAAAAAGTGTTTAATTTATCCAATAAATGACTTAAAGTGTTTTAAATAGGTTGAGTTTCTCCATCTTTTCTTTTGTTTTTGTTTAGAGACAGAGTTCGTATTCTGTCACCCTGGGCAGGATGCAGTAATGTTATTAGAGCTCACTGTATCCCAAACTCCTGGGCTCAAGCAATCGTCCTGCCTCAGCCTCCTGAGTAACTGGGACAATAGGCACCCACCAACACACTGGCTAATTTCTCTATTTTTGGTAGAGATGGGATC
The DNA here is from genome assembly GCA_963574655.1 of Perodicticus potto. NCBI lineage: Eukaryota > Metazoa > Chordata > Mammalia > Primates > Lorisidae > Perodicticus > Perodicticus potto. The sequence goes on along the minus strand of CAUYRH010121588.1, from coordinate 20,321 downwards.
CCGCTTTTGCTCTGACTGGTCTTGAACTCCTGACCTCAAGTGATCCTCCTGCCTCGGCCTCCCAGATTGCTAGGATTATAGGTGTGAGCCACAGCACCTGGCCAATTTCTACTTCTTTTAAAGTAACTAAAAGTATTTTTAAAAATCTAAAGATTTACTCGAGGCTGCTTAATCTGTTGTTCTTGTTCCTGCATTCTCAGAGACTTGTACCTGTGGCAGTATTTCTACATGTCAGTAACATACAGACCACCTAAGCATCTTTCTGAAAAAGCAATCCCTGCTCAGTAGGTCTACGGAGGAGAGGGGGCTGAGGTGTAGCATTTCCAACAAGTTTCCAGTTAGATAACACTGGTCTCTGGATGAAATTTTAAACAGCAAAGACCTCCAGATATGATTCAAAGAAAAGGGAAGCCTCAGACTAAGCCAGAGGGAAGTGGCACATCGCTCTGGGAAGTCAGTCTGGACTGTGGTAGGAAGAGTGGCTGCAGGCCAGATAGACTGTCTGGTGAGGGCTCCAGCATCATGGTACTCTGCCTACCCTTTTGTAATCCTGGCAATGGGACTCCTAAAAGAACTTGAAATCAGGCTTCATGTAGTCTCAGCAAAACCTAGAAAGATGACATGTCTAGAAATCTCCTTAAGTCCTTTTCTGTACACAGCAAGAATTCTTATAATAGTTTATAATGTAAAGATGGACCATTTGTCACCTGCCTCCAAATAGTTTCTTCAGGGGTGTTTACTGATACTGAAATCTGGCTTCCAGTATTTTTATGGCCTTCTCATCACCATAATCTTAGTTTGGGACTCCAAGAGATCAGGCAGAAGTACCACTAGAGAGAAATCAAAGTCAACCACTGCCCTGGAAAGAAAAACATGGACTCAGGAATGGTTTCCTGTCATGCGTCTTGTCTTGAATTTTCAATCAAAGACCTGAACCATCATGGGCCCATTCAGTCCACATCAAAGATCCAACAATGTAGCTAAAGAATCACTTTATTCTCCATATACTCTAGTAGGGAAAATGTCTTTTGAAAATTTGGCTAAGTACTTTTTCCTACTTTCTATGTAGGAAAATAACACTTTCAGCTCTATAGCAGAGAAAGTATGCTTAGTAACTACATGAGAAACCAAACTATGTACATTTGCTAGGAGTAAAAGAAGCTCGTCCAACTCTCTTTAATGATCAGCATACATCTATTACAAATGAGATAAAAAATTTCATAAGTTCTACCCCAGTTGGCTGGTTTAGAAACAATTGTCAATAGAGATAATAGCTGAAATAGAGAAAATGAGCTTTCATTTGTTTGCAATTTGTCATGTACTATTGGAAAAAATAAGCAAAGAATTATCTGAAAAAAAAAAGCTGGGATGATTAAGTCTAAAAACTACAGATGGTGTTAAGAATTCAAATTTTGCCACTTCCTCTCTCATCTCCAAGGTGGAGTATAAGATAAAAAGTTGGGGAACAAAGGTGATTACATTTTGACAGTTCTCAGGGTCTCTTCAATACAAACCTTCCCCTGGGAGATTGAAAATTATTCGAATTTTTAAAAAATAAGCTATATATACACTTAGGGGAAAAATGCACAAATCATAGATACACAGCTCAATGAGTTACTACATGATAAAACAGCCATGGAACCACCATGTAGGTCAAGATATTAGGCCCAGATAACCATTCACATGACTTCAACTCCTTGGATTTCTTATGCCGAATTTTTGAAATTCAAATGGAGTCACATAAACTGTGTTCTCATGTGTATGGTCTCTCTAGCTTAATTTTCCATTTGGGAGATTTATCTGCTCTGTCGTGGGTACCTGTAAATAAGTCTTCACTACTGTATAGAATTTCCTTGTATGAACTTATTATAGCCTTTTATTTATTTCAGTGTTGATGGATATTTGAGCTTTTCCAAATTTGGGACTATTACAAAATAATACCATAATATCCTTAGACAAGTCTGTTGCGGTGCGTGTGTATACATATCTGTGGATGGTAGATTCGCTGAGTGACGCCATGGGCACTTGTTCAGCTGTCAGAGATAACGCGTAGTCTTCCACTGTGGCTCTGACAGAAGTGAGAGACTGTTCGCCTTATTCCACTCTTGGTGCTGTCATTCTTTCTCATTCTTCCTATTCTGGTTGTTTTAAGTGTCACACTGAAGTAGCTCACTGTGGTTGCCACTTGTATTTCCCTGCTGTTAGTGAGGTCGAACAGCTTTTCAAATACCTATGGACCATTTCCATATCCACCTTGTGAAATGCCTGCTGACCTCCCTTCCTCACCTCCCTCTCTCTTCTTCTTAATTAACTGAGGTTGTCTCTCTTTTTTTATGAATTTGTAGGGATTCTTTATACATTCCATATAAAAGCTCACTGTCAGTTTTACGTATGGTAATTATCATCCCCCACATTATAGCTCATCCTCTCACTTGCTCAGTAGTATTTTTGAAGTATAAAAAAACTTTAGTGTGGTTTATTAGCCTTTTCCTTTATATTAGTGGTTTTATGTTCTATTTAAGAAGTGTTTTCCTGCCTCAAAATTATGAAGATAATCTCCTTTAAAATCTTTATTTTCCTTTTCTAATTAGACTTAATGCACCTGAAATTGATTTTGTGTATAGTGTAGGGTTCGAATTGCCTTTTTTACATAAGGATATCTAATTAACTCAGCATTACCTATTGAAAAGACCACGTTTGCTCACCATTCTGCAGTGCTAGCATTTGTCATAAATTAAATGTAGACCAGCTTTTTACTGTACCTTATATTATCTTGATGTAAGTAGAGTATGTCCTCTCAATTTTTATTTAAATTACAAGTCCTATCCACTCTGCTTTAAAAATACATCCTTAAGATTTCCTCTATCCATTAATCTTTAAACTTTAATTTCAATAAGGCATGGGCCCTTGGTCCAACACATTGGGGTATACGTTCCTATTATTATATTATAGATATTAAGATTCATATTTAGACTATTATACATGCAGCATGCCAAGACCAAATTTAAAAATATAGCAGCTCATGTGCACATTATGTACTTGTTTACGGTGCTTCATCTGTGTTTCACCATGATGATGTAAACTGCATAGGGCCAGTGCCTTGTCTATCTTATTTGTCATTCTGCTCTTCCCAGGCCATAAGCACTCTGTAAATATCTGTTTGATTAATGTATTAAGGAAAACGGAAGACACTTATGTCCTCTATAGCATTTCAGAGTTCATAGCTAAGAGTTAAGGACAAGTCCTTGAGTCATATACAGGTCAGACAATTAAGTTAATGAACTTGTCCTAGAAAAAGTGCTACATACCTCATTGCTGAATATCTCTACAATCACCAGATGGCCAAGGGGAGTACGTTGAAAGTGACTGTAGTGATATTCAGCACTGAGGTATTAGCACTTTTTCTAGGATACATTCACAAACTTAATTGTCCAACTTTATATTGATAAATGTATACCATAACCATCATGGTAGAGGCAACCCAAGATGGTCAAAAAAGGTAAATAGAGCTGAGGCCACCTGGTAACAAATGATCTATGGTAAGGAAAACAAACTACCATTACTTTCCTATTCTTATGGACACTGCATCATTTTCAGCCCTCATTAACACATATCCGGATTACTGCAACATCTACAATTAGCAGTCCCCACTCCATGTCTTTTGTCTTGCTTCTCTACAAGGCATCCATCAGATTTCGGCCAAGTTCATTTTCTCTTACACAGTTAGGACTAAGTCACTGGTGTTAAACTTTAACATTAACACAATGAGAATATCTCCAATATTCTTAGTATGGCATCCAAGGCCATCATAAGCTGATACAGGGACATGGATGATAAGAAGCATTCAATACCTATTTTCTGAATGCCTCATCTCAACTCACCTACCTAGGCTGTCTTACTTCACCCTACAATCAACCATAATTGCAAGGCAACTCAGTCTTCCCTAAAAAATTTGTGCCCTTTCATAGTTCTGTGTTTGTTGCTCATGCCTAAAAGGTCCCAAAGCAGCATTTCTACCTACTAATCTAAAAGGCTAGTTTGTCCCCAGATTCCTAGTTGAGATTAACTATTACTTTATTTATTTATTAAATTGTCCTTGGACTGATTAACCATCTTGTGTTACTATATCATATCTTATTCTTACTTATTCAGCTTCTTCCCCTTATATTTCCAAGCTATTTAAGAACTTTTATCCTAGAATTACTAGAACATTTAGAATTTAGGTATCCACTTCCTATGTTATTAACTCACAGCCTACACTTAACAAATGGTCGTTGAATAAATAAACTTAAGAAAGGTCTCACAGCTATTCTCAAACTTATTCAGGCAGTAGAGCCCCTGAAAATTATATTATTCTTTGCCAAACGCCACAAAATATTATTAATAAAATTTAAAATAACAAAATATATCAGATTATGGTAAATCAGGCATATTGCCAGGCCTATTGTTAGACACTCAATAAATACTTTACATGAACAAATAACAAAGTGTCAATGTTCTGAGATTCCAGGATAAAAGCAGCAGAAATATTTACAGGAAGAACTTATGAGAGAGATGTTTAATAGAGAAAATATTTTCCAGTAACTTCATCTTTCTTTGGTCAGGAGCGACTCCCATTTTTAGTGTTATGAGGAGGGTGCCTTTTCAGGGCTTCTAGATGGAGAATAATTGGTTCCACTTGTATGCACTTTGTGACTGCTGCCATTCTCAAGGAAGGAAGAAGGTTAGGGAGATGAGAGATTTCTGCATTCATACCTCTCTACTAGATAAATAAATCTCAGGGAGTGTCCAACCTCTTAAGAGTGTTATTTTTCTAACTCACCTTCAGGCTTCAAGACTTGAGTGCTGTTATACATCACAGCGAACAACCTATCAAACTATATCAAATCAACCTGAAACTAAAGAAGATCTTTGAAAATTCACACATTTAACAATCATCTTACCTCAATCTTGACTCTACAGACAAAAATCAGGCTGAAAATGGTCCTGACACAGAACATAAAAGAACAAATACAGAAAGATTCTTTAGAACATCTGCTCCCCCTCCAATTCTGTCACTGTAGAACTGGCGTCCAGAAACAACCAGCCCAGTCCATATCGTAGGACTGAAGATGTAACACCACCATCCGATTGCCTAGCATTCCCCTCGTTATTTCTAGGCCCTTTCCTTCAAGATGTTCTGTTAATTTCAGGTCCAAACCTATAGTCCAGAGGGCTCCAGAACCAGTTATACATTGGGTATTTACTAAGAGGTAGGAGCATAGGAATGAATAAACTCTGACTTGGAGTTGATTTGGAAGAACTTCCAAACAGCTGGATGCAAAAATTCAGCTCCTGTTTGGATATTCCCAGTAGGAAGGATATCATCACACTTTTCAAAACCCACTCTAAACAGCAGGGTATTTTTTTATTTTATACCCGAACAAGCATTTCCCCCCACTAACTTTCGCTTTCATGTCTATTGGCCCAACAGCCTTTCTTTCTACAAACCGTCTCATAGGCTTCACTCACCCATCTCAGTCTGGGTCAGCACCTGATTTATTAGCAATAACTTACTAAATGTTACTGAATGAACAAATGATTGAATGAACAAATAAATGAATTTTAAAGACCTTTCTTCTCCTGGCTAATGATTCTACCTGCCCCCACCAAAGCCTGTCACTGTTCTCATCTGAGCATGAAGCAAGTCACAGTATTTAATTTTCAAAATATTGATCCATGTGGTCTTTGTTTATTTTCTTCACTGATATATTCCAAATGTCAAGAACAGTGCCAGGCATATTGTAGGTACTCAATAAATACATGAATACATTACATAGTGCCATTTATTCCCAAGTTTTTTTGTTTACTAAGAGCACAATATGTCCAAACTCTCAATACTATACAGAAAATTCAATCTCAAAATAAATGTTAAATATATTCTAGATCATTTATATTTGAAGGCTAAGGAACACACTAACCATTTATTCCTTCCCTGGAATCTGTTGGTTCTATTCCTGTGTAAGTTGAGAGCAGCAGGAAGCTACTAGATTACATTATTTTTACATGCCATAAAAATGTCTTCTCACAATGATAATTAACATAATACCATCTGCTTCCACGTAAATTTGGAATATGAAATGGTCATAGAAAAATGTGTTTAAATCTTCTGTAAAATTTCTATTGAAGAGATTTTTCAATTATGTTGTTCATTGTAAACAAATCCACAAAATAAATTTCTTTTAGAATAATGTGTTAAAAAAAAATCTTCAATTCACCTAGAAAATGATGTGCTTTGTTTATTTGACAATAAAAGCTATATAAGCCATTATGTTTTGTTTTGGTTGGTTGCTTGCTTGCATGGCTGCCAAAAAAAAACAGCACATAAGTTCAACGTTTGATTTCAGAAATTATTCCAAGTATGGGTTTGTGGTATAAATACCCACACTGTGTCTCAAATACTGGACTCCTGATCTTTTACTATTGTTTAAAGATCTTAATTGTGCACGTGTCCTTATTGTTAGTTATAGTGAATTCATTTCTTAAAGGCAGCAACTTCCTGCTCCATTTTGGTTAAACTCTTTTCTTCCTACAATAAATAAAGTCCTACAATAAATCACAAAGGAGCCCCCCACCCCAGACTCTCTCTTATTTTGTGTTCCCCTTAGGAATGTGGTTCCCTTGCATAATAGTGTTAATATTTTACTATTCATCCTTCTCCAAGTCACAAGCCCATGCCCCAATTCCCCAGATGATTATTTCATATTTTCTGTTTCTCACAAAATCCAAAGGAGCCCCTACCCCTTCCTCACTGTCACGTAGAGATCTTGCTTCTCATTTCACTGAGGCAACAGATGCCCTCAGAAAGGAACTACGACCTTCAGCCACCAAATCCAGCCTCTCTTCTCTCCTGAGATGTCTCCCATGTTAAAGATAGATATTTAAATCCTTCACATTTTTTCCTTTAGTCCTGCTCCATGTCTCTAGTTCCTTTTATATGGAAACCCCTTAAATAGTTATCTACACTCATCTTTTCCATTTTTTTTTTTGCCTTCCATTCTCTCCTGAACCCTCGTCAATCAGACTTTTATCCCAGGTACTCCCCTCGTCAGATCCAATGGACCTCATTTTCCCAGACCTCTCATCAGTACTTGACATACGTGATCATTACACCTGTTTTAAAACAAGTTAGTTGCTTGGCCTCAGGAAGGCTGTCCTCTCTAGGCGTGCCTCCTCTCTCTCTGGCCAGTCTTTCCCCATCTCCTTTTTGGGGCCTTCTTTATCCTCCCAGCTGTCAATGTGGATATGTGCCCCAGACTCCTCTTAACCTCTATTTAAATATCCCTCTCATCCCAACCCATGGTTTTGACTCTAGCATATCTCTCTGCCCACTGACCACGTGTTCTTGGCTATCAATGGGTATGTCAGGCTTAACGTGTCCATCCAAACTCTTCCTTCCTCTTTCCAAACCAACTCACTAATCGCTCATCTCAGCAAGTGACGATTCTATTCCTCTATTTGCAATGGAAAAATATTTGGACTCATCCATGACTCCTCTTTTTCTTTCATATCTCACATAAAATCCATAAGCAAATATCATTTATCTACCTTCCAAATACCTTCTGGATTCAAATATACTCTCTTCCTACCTCTACCCCTACACCAAATCTAAGACACTATTATCACTGCTGTGGTTCACTACAGCAACCGCCCGACAGGTCTCCCTTCTTCCTTTCTGCTTCTTTACAACCCATGTGCCATGCAGTAGTCAAAAAGATTATTTTAAAAGGTAGATCATAGAATGTCACACTGTTTTGCACACAACCCTCTAATGGCTACCCATTATTCTTAGAACAAAATAGTGGTGTGCCCTGAACCGCCTTTCATAATTCTGGATATTACTCTGACTTATTTATGAACTGTCCTCCCTGTACCCTTCTTTGTGGCCACACAACCCTCCTATGGTTGCTGTGATAAGACAGCACACCACACCATGAGGCCTTTATTCTTTGTCCTCTGTGTATAATGGTCAACCACTCGAACCGATCCCTCACTTCTTTCCATCTCTGTTCAAACATCACGTCTTGCAAGAGAGCTCTGCTGACCACTCTTTCCAAACTAGGACAATAGTAATTCTCTCCTCTTCTTGCTTAATTGTAGGTAAAGAATTTAACTATCATTTGTTTATCCATTGATTAGTTTTCTATTCACCCAAATGAATAGTAAGTTCATATCTCAAAGGGATTTATGCTTTGTTGCTACAATAAAGCCCCAAAGTACTCAAATCAACACCATTAAGGTATGAAACTATCCAGTCACGTAAAATTTAGTTACTTTTTCTTGGATATCATTCTCCTTGACATCTCTCCCTATTTGGTGACATGATTATCATTTCCTTCCTTAGAAAACCCTTCTCCCCTCCATGGGCTCCACTCTCTGCTTCCCACATGATGTCTTTTTGGACTCTCCATGGCAGACACCAAGAGGTGCCTCCCAATATCCACTGTTCTCTCCTTTTTGCCTTAGTAATTAAACCCCCAGTTTTTAACTGAGCACTCAGATTCTCATCCTTACCCAGTCAAAACGCCATATTTGCCAGCCTCTCCTGCTACCACCCAAGAGACTAAATATGGGCTAATATGAAGTAAGTGGGAATGTGTGAAATTTCTTGAAAGTCTTCTTAAAGTGAACAAGTGTACCCTTTCTGCTCTCAGCAATGCAGATGTGTTGCCCAGTGTTCTAGCGGCCATCCTAGACCATAAAGACAACTGTGGAACATGCCCTAGAAATACAGAGTGATGAGCTGGAAGGATATGGGGTCTCTGTTTTGTTGAGTCAGTAGTCAGACCTGGACTACCAATCACCAGACCTCTATGATGTAACAGAGACACAATATTCTATTTAGTTTAAGCAATTGTTTGGGGTTTTTCTGACCCATATAGGTCTTAGCACTTTGAATGCATTAGCACTCACCCTCAGCAGAATGAATCTTAACTTTCTTGGCCCATCCTTGGACTCTCTCTTGAGTTCCAGTGTTGAATATCTTGAGTCAATTGACTAGAACTTATTCCAAAGTGCAACCCATCATCTTTACCTTTAACCAGCAATCTTCCCAGATTTCAGTATTTCCCCAGATATGTGCAATACCAACAGGCCCATAATCAATAGAGTATTATTCAGCAAACTTGGTTACTTTTATACTTATTTAATTCAAGTGCATCTTAGGCATATGATGCCTGTAAAGTGAAACCATTGGAGAGATTGTAGGTAAACAATTTCTAACTGGAGATGACTTTATTACATCTAAAAACTGAGCTTACCAAGTATTCAATGTACCCAATCTAATATGAAGCCAGTTGATGAACTAATATTTGCCCACCCAAGAGAAAAACTCAATTCAGTTCAAGTTAGGGAGAAGAGGTAGGAAGGAAGGGGAGGAGAAAAAGCAAGGAGGAAGTAAGGCGTGAGGAATGGGGAGGGAAGGAGAGAGGAGGAAGTGAGGAACAGGGAGAAGGGAGGGGAATTGGTGTGTTCCCACTTAATGGGCAATGGGCAAAATGTAGGAGTACATGGCATAGCTCCTGGAGGCAGGACACAACTACAACAGAGACCTTACTTAACAACACAAACATTGTAACCTAATCACTTGTACCTTCATATTAATCTGAAATTAATTTGTTTTTTAAAACCACACAAAACAAACTGAGCTTATAACATCTTTGGAGTTAAGGGAAAGACAGCATTTTCAGAAACAGCAAAGTCTATGCTAAACCAAAGCCTTATTAAGCCAACAGACTAGATTCCAGTATTTATTCTTCATAAGCCAACATTAAAATATGATTTGCTTAGTAGAGCAATGAAGATTAAAATGGACTATTACAAATAACAGAGCTGCTGTGAAATATTGGCTTAATACACAAATGCTCTCAAACAAAGCTTGGAAAACATGCTTAAAATTAGAGCTGGATAAAGGCCCAGAGGCTTTATAATCCGGTAGTCCCATTTGGAAGGTTGTTTCAGGCACAACGATTTAATAGATGAAGTGGATTTCTTGTGCAACCTTCATCTTTGCTTTGGAACATTCTGCCATCACACCTGTCATTGTCAGTCACCTCATCTGTGAACATATGCTCTGAAAATACCATCACAGAACACCTTCCTCAGAGTTGGGAGTGACAAGTAGCCAGGAAGTCACCAAAGGCTGGCATCTTCTTGCCTCTACCTCTTGCTTGCCCACCACAATCCCCTGTCACTGTGCATATCTCCTTAGGATCAAAGTCTGTGCCTACCCAAGTCACAAGCAAGATGACCATTTCAGTAGGGTTCACAAGAAAGAAAACAAAGAAGGGTCCCTAGATCTTCCTTTTGCTTCCAGATAGCATTTGTACCTTTATCATGACCTTCTGGAGACAACATCCCCTGCCTTTTCCATCTAACTCAAGGAAAGGCCATGAAGGTGGGCAGCAGAGGAAGAGAAGGACATACAAACCCAGGCAAGGTCATCTCATGAGCCGGTAGGGTCTCCTCAACTCTGGAGGGCAAAGGGAATATACCTAGCTCTAACCTGATATTCACAGAAAGAAGAAAGACCAAAAACATTTCCAACTAGTGGCTCAGCCAAAAATTAAGATTAAGATAGAAATAACTGCATCAAATCCTCTGAAAATAATGCACCTGAGAAGTCACTGCAAGGCTGAGGCTTAATAGATTTTGAAACCTCTGTGATCTTGGAGTCTAAATGATTTGATAGTACTGATTTTGCACACACCAGATGATCACTGTCTTATGCCCCCATAGCGGGGTCAGAAAACTATTCTACAGAGTTGCTGAATCCTGAATGCCCCATTTGAATTATCTATATAATATATCAACCACCCAAGCACAAGATAATAAATTTTACTAAGATTTTTCCAGAGGTCAGAATAAGGGGAACATGAATTTAAGAGCAATTTTTTTTGCTACTTAGCATTTCTCAAAACTACTATAAATTATCCAAGCCTTCTGTAATTAATAGGCTTTCTTAGAGTTTTGGGAGCTCCCAACATGGCCTTTTACATTCCTATTAAAGAACAGATAACTTCTGAAGAGATAATAAGTTAATTTAAGACTTAAAACCCCAAACCTTAAGGGTGTCTCTTTCTTCTTTGTGTTTCCATAGATGCTTGAAGTACAAAAATAGCTAATAAAAAATGCTCACCAGAAATCTTTGTTTCACAGGCATGATCAATACTAATATGGAGCAAATTCTGACCATTCTTTTGATGCAAAAAAATAGGAAACGTATTAAATGAGTATGTCAAATTATAGCAATCCTTATGAGGCTTGCCCCACCCTGGTGCCAAGATCTATACTATATACTGTTGTTGCTTTGTTGTGGTGGTATTGTTGAGGTGGTATTGTTTGGGCACAGCTATGTATTTTTTTTTTATATTGGTTTTGGAAATAGTTGCTCCCAAGTCTAGAGACAGATAAATGATGGGAAAAATATTTTGAGAAGTAAGTATAACAACTTCGCTCAAATGGCCTATAAAAGATACCAGCAATTTTTGGCCTATCTAAAATATTTACACAGGAGATCCTGGTTACATGGGAAAATTTTTATCTTTTAATAATGCCCCAAAAGTATGTAAAACATCCATATGGAAAGTCCTAAGGTTCTGACAGGGAAATATGAGGAGACCATTGTATAAATGATATTGTTTGAAAATTCAGAGGTGCCATGGACGAAAAGAAATTCCGGAGGTTCTATGGAAGGCCCAGAAAAGTCTCCCCAGTGCTACTGTTCATCTCAGCTTGTGTGGTACCTTTTTCTGAAGAATTTATGTTTATATGGAATGTCAATATAAACAAAACCAATTTTTCTTTTGGAAATTCAGATGCAAAGGATTTCCTCTAAGTTGAACCCCTAGAAAGGTTAAATTTGTTGAATTACAGGTGGTCCTCTTCAACCTTTTCTTTCTCAGACAGAGCATGACCCAGGCAATGCTCTGCGCTCCACCATGTTCCAGGTAGAGGGGAGGTGGGTAAAGGGGAGTGGTCTGTGATCACAGTTTAATTTAGCTCCTGAATCGACAGCTATGTTAAATCCTCATTCATTGTCTACCAAATGAGATAAAGTTAGAACCATGCAAATTGACCCTGGGAGATGCTCACTGATGGCTGATGCCAGCTTTGGGTCTGGCTGGTTCACTTAAGGCTCCGAGCTTTCAGGGAACTTTTATGAAATCCAGAAATTTGCTCTTCTGTCCTTTGCCCAGAATCTCATTGCACCTGACATTTCAGTAGATTTAAAAGCCTTGAGGGAAACCAAATGCTTATTCTAGCTGATATTTACTTCCAAAAAGTCAGAGCTATGTTTATGCTCCCTCATTGCTGCACACTAAATAATAGCCTGGCGAAAAGCAGTGAAATCAGATAGGAAAATACAACACTTAATCAATGTTGTGTCAGGGACACGGCAGCCCAGCAGCCTGAAGCTGCTGAGACACATCTGCTTTGCCTTGTGACACATGGTGGGCAGAAGGGAGGTGCCAGTTTTCTAGGTTCATCTCCTGGAGTTAAAGCCAAGTCTACATAAGTCTGAGGACAACCATGACCACTAGAGATGGGTTGTTGGTACTTTGTCCCTGCCGCCTGCAGGGAGTTTATTACCCCAGGCTTTGGAATCAAATGCCTGGGCTTTGGATCCTGCTCCTGTACTGTGACTCTGGACTAGTTGCTTAATCTCTCTAAGCCTCCATATATTTTATTCATAGGAATATCAGTACTTAACTTATCAAGCTGCTCTGAATGCTCAATGAGAAAATATGTACACAAAATAAACAGTAAAAATGTTTCATATGGTTTTTAACATAAAAATAAATTTTTAAGTTTTATATAAGTTTTCTCTGCTAGACTGACAGCAACAATTTAGTAAAACTAGGGCTGAAATGGTAGCACTTCCCTTACCTTTTGAGGTCATTGCCATAGAGACATACCATACCCATTCACAATAATTCACTCAACCTCGTGGACACAAAACACTCAGCATTAAGGACCTGTGGGTCTGAAATATCATGTTATATTATATGTAAAAATATATTCAATTATGTATGATTTTTTCACAAACAAATAAATCCATTCAAAATGAATGGGAAACATAGCCCTTTATTTACAGAGATTAATCAAGGAAACCATGAGTGTGTATGACTTCAGACTCAGCTTCACTGGAGGTCTTGGCTAGTCCATCTCATTATTGCTGGCCTGTTGGCACCACTGCTTAGTGGTCAAGAGGCATCCATTGTTAAGCCTTAAGCCTGAGTATGAATCATTTAGGAAAGTTACTAACCCAAAACTCAGTTCTTGCATCATGCTCCCTTATTTGACTGTTGGAGTCCATGTGTGCTACTTTCTCCAGTGAGAGAGTAGTACGTGAGCGAAAGCCATTTAGAAATTGCAACAACTTACATTCAATAAACATTCAGAGAAAGGAAAGACCAATTCAAGACCAAATCTATCTATAACATTGTCTTCCTGACTGACTCATAAATGTAGCATGCACCGTGTGTGACAATATTTGGGGGCCTACTTTGGTTATCACAAAGACTTAGTTTCTCAGGGCTACTGTAACAAGTAGCTTAAAACAACAGATATGTATTCTCTCATAGTCCTGGAAGCCAAAAGTCCAAGATCAAGAAAGGCGCTGGCCATGTGGTTCTCCTTCCTAAGCCTCCTAAGGACAAACTATTTCTTTTACAGCTTCTGGTGGCTCCAGGCATCCTTGGCCTATGGTCACATTACTCAAACTCTGGCTCCATGCTCTCACTGCCTCCTCTTCTGTACGTATCTACCTGTCCCTTACAAGAGCACTTGGCACTGGATTTAGGGCCCACCCAGCTCATCTTCAACCTAATCATATCTGCAAAGACCCTATTTCCAAACAAGAGCACATCTGCATGTTTCAGGGATTAGAACCTGGGCACATCTTTCAGGGGGACACTGATCAGCTCACCCCAAAGTTAAAATACTCATTTAAAAGTGTTAATCTTGTTAGATACAATCATCTTAACTTGAGAATTGACCACAGTGCAACCAGTCTCTACCAAACCGCATGTTAAAATTTGATCCTCGGCTCGGTGCCTGTGGCTCAACGGGCTAAGGCGCCAGCCACACACACCTGAGCTGGAAGGTTCGAATCTAGCCCGGGCCCGCCAAACACCAATGACGGCTGCAACCAAAAAATGGCCGGCGTTGTGGCGGGCGCCTGTAGTTCCAGCTACTTGGGAGGCGGAGGCAGGAGACTCGTTTGAGCACAGGAATTGGAGGTTGCTGTGAGCCATGATGCCACGGCACTCTATCCAGGGTGACAGCTTGAGGCTCTGTCTCAAAAATAAAAATAAAAATAAATAAATAAATAAAATTTGATCCTCAATGTTGGAGGTGTGTCCTAATGGGAGCAAATCCCTCCTGAACGGCTGGGTGCAGTTCTTGGGGTAAAGAGTGAGTTCTTGCTCTATCAGTTCCTATGATGGCTGACATCTCCCTTCTCTCTCTCTGGCTTCATCACCCCCCTCCATGTGAGCTCTGCACATGCTGCCTCCCCTTCGCCTTCTGCAATGAGTAGAAGCATCTAGAGGTCCCCACCTTTAGCAGCAAATGTTGGGGTCACACTTCTTGTACAGCCCATGAACCACAAGCCAAAAAACTCCTCTTTTCTTTATAAGTTACCCACCTGCAGGTATTCCTTGATAGCAACACAAAAATGAACTAAGACACTCAGCAATATATTTTTGTGGTCAGATACAATTATGGCTCTTCCTAACACAAAATAAACAATTGGGAAACAGGAGTTTTGTTAGCAGAAAATGAGTAAAGACATATTAACTACAAGGTTGGCATTGAAAAACACCAGAAAGCAAAGAACATTCCAAGGGTTGGTGTGGTAGGTTGCTAGAGCTGTTGTAACCAAGTACCACAGTCTGAGTGTCTTCAACAACAGAAATTTATTCTCTTAAAGTTCTAGAGGCTAGAAGTCTGCGATCAAGGAGCCCAACACAGTGGGTCCTTCTGAGGCCTCTCTTTTTGGCTTCTAGATGGCTAGATTCTCTTTGTCTTCATATGGTTTTCTTACCATGTTAACTGTGTTGTCTTCTTATAAGAACACCAGTCATATTGGATCAGGGCCCATCCTAGTGAACTCATTTTAACCTAATTATCTCTTTAAAGACCCTGTCTCCAACATAAAGTCACCTTCTGAAGTAGTAGAACTTAAGACTTCATCACAAAAATTGGGAGGATGGGGAAGACAAAATTTAGTCCATAATACCCAGCAAACTTTTTCCTAAAGGACCAAATAGTAAGCCATTTTGGCTTTGCAGGACATATGATCTTTACCAAAGTGATACTGCTTTACCATTGTAGAGTGCCAGCAGCCATAGACAGTTCAAAAAAAAGTGTGTGGCTGTGTCTCAAAAAACCCAGCAATGCAAAATGAGAGGGTGAGGTTCTGGAAATAAAGGTAACTGATTATCTTCGGCCATCAGTATTCTGCTCCTCAGATGCAATTTCTAACTCAGAGATACTGACTCCCAGAAGCAGGTGCTTCATAAAGACCATGAGCATGCTTTCTGAAGACTATGTGAAGGCTTCAGTGTTAGGTTATTTGGGTTTTATTTTATTTTATCTTGTTTTTGTTAAAGAAGTACTTCTAACTTTTTAAAAATTGTGGTAAAACATTCATAACATAAAATTTACCAATGCAACCATTTTAAATGTACAGGTCAGTAGTGTTAACTATTGGTGCATTGTTGTGTAGCATATCTCTAGAACTTTCTCACCTTCCACGACTGAAACTCTAAACCCATCAAAACATCCCCTCATTTCCCTGCCTCCTCAACCCCTTATGACCATCACTCTACTCTGTTTCTATGAGTTTAACTATTTCAGATTCTTCATCGAAGTGTTTTTTTTTTTGTGACATTTATTTCACTTTGCTTAATGTCCCCAAGTTCCATTCATGTTGTAGCATATGACAAGGTCTTATTTTTGAAGGATGAATAATATGCCATTGTTTGTATAGACCATATTTTCTTTATCTGCTCATCTACTGATGGACATGTAGGTTGCTTCCACCTGTTGGATATTGTGCATAATGCCACAATGAACATTGTGTGCAAATAGGTCAAGATCCTTTTTTCAATTCTTTTTGATATATACACAGAAACAGGTTTGCTCCAGTGTTGCTTTTTAGATAGCCCTGATATTTATCAGCAAGGGAGAGAAACTTTCACATTATTACTTTAGGGAAAGGGTTTTTATGTGTACCCTTGAGTAACAGATGTTACTTGCCCTGAAGACGGTGCTGGGGAACAAAAAAGGAAAAGCAGGAAATAAGTGTGGGAATACATCTTCCTAGAAACCCATTTTTCCTCCAAACTTGTTCCAAATTCCTGTGAACATTAACAGTTTTTAGATGTAGAGATAATTTACTTCCCAACTAAATAAATATCATTTTAGGGAAAGTAAGACGCTATGAAAGAATTAGGATTTTAGGACTTTTATAAATGTGCTGGAAATTTTGCATCTAGCCCTAATTGAATTCTCTAAGGTCTTTGGGGGAAATCTTACAATAATTAAATCATAAGTAAAGATACGTAAGTTGGGCAAGAAAATAAGATCTTCCATTCACTGAAGGAGAAACTGCAACAAATAGAATTCCCCCCTAGCAATGATAACAGAGTGTGAGGTTTATGAGAAACAAAACAGAAGGCCTATTAACCAAAGGCCTTGCTAGCCTCTGAATCCTATAGTGATTAGGCACCAAGGAGAATTATTTCTTATTCAAAAAGAGTGCAGAAACTAGATGATACATGCATTTATAAGGCTCTTTCAATTGTGAGGAAGGGTAAACCAACTCACATTACTGTAATCATGGCTCCTATCACCAAAAGTTCCAAAAGCACAACTGGTAAAGGCACTCATATGGCTTCACTGGTTTTAGTATCTCTCAGTACTTTTTAGGGAAGATTTTTCCACGTGGTGAGCACTATGGTCACTCATAACCTAGGACACAACTTAGCAACTCCACCACAAAGGAGGCATCCTTCCTAATGGTTCTACCAGGAAAGTTCCAGTGACAATTCCAATGACTGAAATTGGGGCCACATATCCATTTCCAAACCTACCACTCGGGCAAAGCCCAGAAGAGGAAAGGCTCTGTTTTCAGAAAATAAGTAAAGAGAAGACACTGGAAAAATGCTTCAGGACACTGGTCTGGGCAAAAACTTCTTGAGTAATATTCCCCAAGACACAGGCAACCAAAGCAAAATTGAACCAATGTGCTCACATCAAGGTAAAAAGCTTCTGCACAGCAAAGAAAACAATCAACAAAGGTAAGAGACAACCCACATAATGGGACAAAATATTTGCAAATTACCTATCTGACTAAAACTGATAACTATAATATATAAAGAGCTCTAACAAATCAATAGGAAAAAAATCAAATAATCTGATTTTAAAATGGGCAGAAGGTCTGAATAGATACATCTCAAAAGAAGACATACACATGGCCAAAAGGTATATGAAAAAATGATCAACATCATTAGTCATGAGAGAAATGCAAATCAAAACTACAATAAGATATCAGTTAAAATGGCTTTTATCAAAAAGACAGCCAATAAAAAATGTTGGCAAGGATGTGAAAAAGGGAAACCCTTGTACACTGTTGATGAGAATGTAAAGTAGTGTAACTGCTATGAAGAACAGTATGGAGGCACCTCAAAAAACTAAAGATAGAGCAGCCATATGAGCCAGGAATCCCACTGCCAGGTATATATCCAAAAGAAGGGAATTCAGAACACTGAAAAGGTATTTGCATTCCCACATTTATTGCAGCACTATACACAATCAGCAAGATTTGGAATTAACCTAAGTGTCCATTCACAGATGAATGAATAAAAAAATTGTGGTCAATATATGCAATGGAACATTACATAGCCATAAAAAAGATGAAATCTTGCCATTTGCAACAACATAGATGGAACTGGGGGGACATTATGTTAAGCAAAATAAGCCAAACACAGAAAGACACATCTCACATGTTCTCACTCATATGTGAGAGCTAAATATTAAAAACAATTGCTCCCATTGACATAGAGAGTATAATGATAATTATCAGAGGCTGGGAACAGTAGCAGGAATTAGGGTAATAAAGAAAGAATGGGTAATGGGTACAAAAATATAGATAGGATGAACAATATTTGACAGCACAACAAAATGGCTATAATCAACAAGAAGTGAGGGTATACTTAAAATAACGAAAAGAGTGGAATTGGAGTATTCCTAACACAGAGACATGATAAATACCTCAGAGGATGGATATCCCAATTACCCTCATATTGTATACCTGTATCAAATCATCATGTGTTCCCTATAAATATATATAATGCTCATGTACCCATACTAACTAAAAATAAAAAGTTCTTTAAAAAATAGAAGCCACTATGGCTTGCAACTGTAATCCTAGCACTCTTGGAGACCACGGCAGGTGAATTCCTTAACCTAGGAAGTTAGAGAACATCCTGAGCAAGAATGATATCCTGTCTCTAATAAAAATAAGAAAACTAGCTGGGCATTGGGGCAGGCAGCACCTGTAGTCCCAGCTACTCAGGAGGCTGAGCCAAGAAGATCACTTGAGCCCAGAAATTTGAGGTTGCTGTGAGCTGTGATGTCATTACACTCAACCCCAAGGTGACAGAGGGAGGCTCTGTCTCCAAAAATAATAACAATAATAATAAAATTAACCACAGTCTGGCATTGAAGAACACCAGAAAACAAAGGACGTTTGATGCTTTCCACTGACACGGTAAGGCAGGCTGGTCTCCATGGCCATTTCCGGCTCAGATCCATCTTCCTAAACAATACTACTCAAAGCCTAAGTCCTTCACCACCACTATTCTATAACTGAAAGGGAAGAGCTATGCAGCTCATAAATTCCATTTGGTGAGGGAGGATAAAAGTAAGCAAGCTTGGTGGAAGGAATGTATTTCTTTAGAAGAAAATCACCATCTTTTTACATAATACATAGATTTTCTTTTTCTTTTTTTTTTGTTTTTGTACAAGTGAACAGTTTATTAAGAATTAAACAAAGGTATGATGTGATACAGTACAAGCAAGACACTCAAAATAGGTATAATAGTACTACTCACACAGAAACTTAAATTTCACCTCAAAAAAAATCACAAAAGAGAAAGCAATCTCACTGTTATAAGATAAGATATTTCATGTAAAGTATTAACTCTTCCCCCCCTAAGCCCAACCTCCCAACAAACAAAAAGCTATCTGGGAATACTGCTATACTAACAACTTAACCACAGTATAATCATTCATAGGAAAACAGTAATTAAGCAATGAATTGAATTAAATAACAAAGTTCAAACCTTCATAAACTCATAGACCACAATGATTTTACAAAACAAGCAATTCCGGAAATCTTATAAACAACAAAAGAAATATTTCAATATCATTCTACTTGATCTGTATACACCTGATATTGAAATTGGAGAAAATATATTGTTATAAAGAGAAATTACAAGCATGTTTCACTTATAGATGAGGATGCAATATCCTAAACAACATATTGACAAGTTGAATTACATTATTAATATTTAAATAATATACTTTAGTCAGAATCGAATCCAATTTATATGAAGGTTAGACACTATTTTCTTTTCTTTTTTTTTTTTGGTTTTCTCTCCCTCTCCCCCTCCCTCCTTCTCTGTCTGCTCTCTCTTTCCCCCATGCCCCACTGTGTCATTCATTGTCTTTAATTGTCCTCAAATCAAAGTTGAATACATAGGATTCTTGCTTCTCCATTCCTGTGATGTTTCACTAAGAATAATATGTTCCACCTCCATCCAAGTTACTATAAATGCAGCAAAGTCTCCATTATTTTTGATGGCTGAGTAATATTCCATTGTATACATATACCATTGCTTACCAATCCACTCCTGGGTTGAAGGACATTCAGGCTGTTTCCACACTTTAGCAATTGTAAATTGGGCAGCGATAAACAGCCTTGTATAAATGTCTTTATAATAAAAGTTTTTTTTTTTTTTTTCTTCTGGATAGATGCCCAGCAATGGGATTGCAGGATCAAATGGAATGTCTAGGTTGAGTTCTTTGAGCTTTCTCCATACTTCCTTCCAAAAAGGTTTTATTAGTTTGCAGTCCCACCCGCAGTGTAAACGAGGTGTTGACTCTCCACATGCGCCCCCGCCTCTCCAGCTTGCCAATTGGGTGAAGTCGGCCATACTCCCTGGTGGGAGCGGATAACTTAGGGTACCTGTAACTGGCAGTTCCCTAAT
>CAUYRH010121587.1:0-15321 GCA_963574655.1 Perodicticus potto | reverse complement strand
AAACTGCAACAAAAAAATAGCCAGGAGTTGTGTCAGATGCCTGTAGTTCTAGCTACTCAGGAGGAGGCTGAGGCAAGAGTATTGCCTAAGCCCAGGAGTTGGAGGTTGCTGTGAACTGTGTGACGCCACGGCACTCTACCGAGGGTGATAGAATGAGACTCTATCTCTACAAAAAAAAAAAAAAAAAAAAGAAAAGAAAAATTACTGATATGACTAAGAAAGAAACAGAAAATCTAAATGAACCTCTAAAGGTAAAAAGATAGTATTAGAAATTTAAAACTTCCCACAAAATGTTTCTCAGGCCCAGATTGTCTAACTGACAATTTCTATAAAACTGTATATCTGTGATTAGAAATAAAAAATCTATAAACAAAATTAAACCAATAATTATATTTATAATTCCTGAGAGTTTAAAATATTTTTAAAAAAATAGAAAAAAAAATTTTTTTTTTTTTAGAAAAAATTTTATTTTAGAAAAAATAAAAGAAACCCATTACATTGAAAACACATTGTGGAGGGGCAGCACCTGTGGCTCAACGGAGTAAGGCACTGGCCCCATATGCTGGAGGTGGCAGATTCAAACCCAGCCCTGGCCAAAAACTGCAAAAAGAAAAAAAAAAATACATTGTGGAAAGATATTTAAATAGTCATGTATAAATAAAAATGAATATTAAGTTTTTGGATCCATATAGTTCTGAGGTATCTCTCAGGGTCCAGGGACAAAGACCACCAAACTGTTGGATCAGGAGACTTAATATTGTGAGGTTTGCAATTCATTTCAAATTGATTCCTAGATTCATTTTAATCTCTATGAAACCCCAGCTGGCTTTTCTTCAAGGATTACAAAGGTGAATATCAAATTCATTTATGGTGTCCAAAATAGACAAAACATTATTAAAAATATGTCCAAGCTTGGATGGCTCACATTTTTCTTTTTTAAAATTTACTAAAAGCTACAGTAATTAAGATCACATGGGGTGACTTGTGAATAGGAATATAGATTAAGGGAATATTAAAAGATTAAAATTTAAGTTATATTTGGTCAATTAATTTTTGACAAGGGTGTACAATGACTTTCAAAACTAACTTCCAATCATTAGGCCAAACTTTATAGGTTAAGAGCAGAATCCTCCAAAGCCCGATCTTCACTTCAGACACAGGCTACAAATGCAGGTATCTGCAGAGCCACTAAGTGGCTACAAATGTGAGGTTTCTAGTACCATCTCAGGTTGGATAATTTGCTAGAAAGACTCAAAAGTCCTCATCAAAATTCTATATTTAAAGTTAAAGTGGTATTATAAGAATATGATAAAACAGAAACATTCAAATGGGGGGATAACTAGCATAAGGTCTGGGAAGATTGTAAACATGAAGCTCCCTGTATACACCGCCATAAAGTCAGAATGCATCACCCTTTCAGCACACTCATGCATAAAATTATGCTCAAACAATTGCCAGTGAAGTTCTCCAAGCTCCATGTCCTGAGTTTTCATTGGACTTTCTTAACATAGGCCAGATTGATAGAGTCGTTAATCACATGATCACAGTTAATATTCATCCCTTTTACGATCCTTGGAAGGTGAGTTGATATCATACGGATCAAAGCATCAATATTTTATTCAACTGATTAGTGTCTTTGGTGTGGTCAGTTCCATCCTGAAAAAAATCTCTGTAACATAAATTGATAAGACTCACCATGAATAACAAAGAACTCTTGTCATTCAGAAAATTCTAGTGATAAAAGCCTATCTATCTCTCAGGATCGAGAGACGAAAGTCAGCTAAACATTTCATTATAGAGAAAGACAGAATTTAACTCAAAATAGTTGAAAGAATTATACATGAAAGCTAAAACTATAGAAACCTTAAAAGACAATAACAAGTAAATCTTCATGACTTTGGGTTAAGCAGGATTTCTTAAATATGACATAAAAAGCACAATTGATAAAAGAAAAAATATATATATACATATAGTACTTAATTAAATATTTTCACAACTTTTGCTTCAAATACCAAGGAAGTAAAAGGTTCACAAAAAGTCCATCAAGAAAGCACAACATCAAACCAGACAATGGGAAAAATATTTGCAATTAATATAGCTGATAGGAAACATTTATCTAGAGACTATAAAAATTCCTACAAACTCAACAATGACCCACAAATAACTCACGCATTCAGCCAAGGATATAAACGGATTATTGCCACCCCCAAAAAATTATTCAAATGGCCAATGATGACATGCAAATATACTTAAATTAACATCATTAGCTATGAGAGGAATGCGTAACAAAACCACATGAAAATACCACTTCTTAGCAGCTAAGAAATTATAGTAGGGGCTATAGTTGAAACAAACAGAAAATAACAAATGTTGAGGAAGATTTGAAGAAACTAAAGCATTGCATTTGGGAATAGGAAGTAATACAGACAGGAAAATAGTCAGAAAGTCCCTCATAAAGTGCAATATGTAGTTACATGTGATCCAGAAATTCTACTCGGAGGATGTATTACACTTGTTCAGATACAAACTTGTATATGGATGTTCAGAGAAGCATTACTCGAAATTGGCCAAACAGTATAATGTCCATTGACAGATGGATCAACAAATTTGACATATCCACCTGATAGAATATTGCTAAATTATGTAAAGAAACGGAGATCTAATACATAGCATGATATGAGCGAAAATATTATGCTAACTGAAAGGAGCCCAGCACAAAAGACCACATAATATATGATTCAATTTAAACGAAATGCACGGAATAGACAAATCCATACAGACAAATCAATTGATGACTGATTGCCAGGTATTAAGGAAGAAGGAAATAGGATCTGTTTATGGTACAAGAGGTTTGGGGACAGTGATGAAATTTTTCAAAAATTAGATCATTTTAGTGATCTAATTAGACTTTGAACAAGTCTGTTAAAATACAAAAAAAAAAAAAAAGAATTACACAGTTCAGTAGGGCAATTTTAAAGTATATGACTTAGTTCATAGAGCTATTATTAAAGATTTTACATATATGTAATGTATATATACATATAGAGATATACAGTCATAAACAAATATATGTGTATACCTACATATCCACATCATTAAATTTGAGTATAGTAAGTAAGAAAGCTTAAATTCTAATTTACATCAGCAAGCTTTAGTAGATGCTTACAGATAACAAGTCACTTTAATGCATAATACCATTTTAATATGACAGATATAGCTATTTATTATGTCTACATTGTAGCTGCATGACAAAGTTGAAGAATTAAAAAGGATGTTTTGTTTGCTTTTAAAATATCCTGGTACCTGATATACTGTTTTTGCTTTAGTTGTTTTGCCCACTTCTTGGCCCTTATTCTCTGCCCTATGCTTTCCCATTCCATTAGGAGCCTTTCATCATTGCTTCTTATTTGACATTAAACTCTCTTCTTCAACCAACACAAGCTTTTGTGTTCAAAATACCTGAATGGTCTGGGTTTTTTCTTCTTTTCTTTTCTTTCTTTTTTTTTTTTTTTTTCCTATTTTGCTTTAACTGTTCACAACAACTGACCTTGAATGTCCTAAAGCTTTTACAGGGCAAAAAAATTGTTTTGTTGGCATTGACCTTGTTACTTTGTTAAATTTCAATACATTTAAATGAAGCTGATCCATTTACTTCGTAAAAAATGCCGTAACATATTTATTCATTTTCTCACTAAAGTGTTCTCTGGATTCTAGTATGGAGGAGACATTCTGTGAGCTGGGGTGAAGTTAATCCTCACTGTCTTTCTAACATTGGCTGTGCGGTTGAATGGGAAGTATTAACTTGCACCCTTACAGTCCACTCATGACTGCACACGCTGGTGAAATGAGTCTACTAAATCATAGCTTGTTGTCCTTGACAAAAAGAAGCATAAACATGTTGCGAATAAAGAACAATGAATTTAGTGGGCAAACTACACATAAACTATAATATTAGTATTATCACTAGAACTTTACAATCTCATCACATCTAGCCTTGTAAGTTTGGAATTTTTGAAATAAAATGTTTAAAGCAAAGCCATGTGAATAGAGAAAATCCTATACTTTATGTGTATCAAAAGTATCTGAAAAAATTGAAGACAGTAATTGAATATGTCAGAATAAGACATTGACAGTAATTATTTAAAAATAATTTACAGATTACAATCAAGTATTTAGTAAAAAAAAAATTTGTAAAGCAAGTAATCTTGCAGATGTAAGTACTATTGTGTATTTATAGTGTCTGCCAGTCAGCAAGTTGAGGGAAAGGATCATACAGAATATTTAAATATGCAAAAGCAAAGAATCAGAAAAGATTGTCAACTTGTCTGAAGTTAGGCTGTATGGAGAAGTTTTGATAATAAAGAAACTATAAATTCTTTATTGGTGGCTACTATGTTTGTGCAACTCTCCCCTTGTTAATGATAGTATAATGTGGAAGAAAATAAACATGTAATAATGTCAGAGGGTGAACAGGGGAGAAGCGATACTTGGTACAGTGTTCTGTTCTGTTAGGCGCCTAAGCAAAATCTTACCAACTTAATATTCAATAATCAAAATGTGTGTGCTTAAATCCACAAATATTTTTCAATGATATGTACTCAATCATTTTTTATTTCCAGTGGACAGAAAATTACATCATTTCTGGTTTTATTTTTATGTACTTAAGGTGTCAACAACTCTGAAGATCTTTTATGTCTAAAATTTGTCCAGTTTCAAATGCTTATTGATCCATTTTGTCTATTATCTCTATTGTACCCTATTGCTGCAGGAGATAACTTTGTATATGAACTACAAACATATTTAGCAATGCGACTTTTTTTCCTTTTGACCCTGTTTTGGAGGCAGAGAATTTCACCTATTATGATACTCAAGTATAGGAATATTTTTAAACTTTGGTGTCAAACATATTGTGTTGCACATGATAAAAATGTGCAATATATTTATTTTCTATTCTAAAATGGTCACATTGCAAGAACACCATAATCCAAAAGGTAAGTGAGAGGTTTAGGGATAGAGTCCGGCAGGGTCCGCAAGATAGAGAGGAGACCAGTCCAGAGATTGAGGATTGCTTTTATTTTAAAGCAGCAGGATAGAGGTCTGACCAGAAGTCAGCCTGGCTCACACAGATTCAAGGAACTTTTATTAGTGTAGCTGGAATGTGGGAGGGGATCATGAGAGATGAGGAAAGTCATCTTTCCTGCAGAATGAATGATGCTGTGTCCCAGACTAATTTTAGAATTACTACCTTCAACAAAAGATGTTAATCTTGCATGAAGGCCTTATCGCTAGAGCCAGCCAGGACCAGGGTAGGAGATTCTGTTGCTTCCCAGGAAAATGAGCCTTGAGGCATTTTAGGAGGGTGGGGAAGGGGGTGCTGGGACCATGCCATTTGGTCTCTGACCTGCTTTCTATCACTAGCTGTCCTCGCAGGATGGCTGTACACTTGTCAGGGTCATGAGGATTTACAGCAGTATAGGAAGGGAGTTGCTGTACTTATGTAATTCGGTTTCTGGCCTGTTTTCTTTGCTTCTTGTCTCCCAAATAGCTGTACTTTTGTCAGAGTCCTGAGGATTTCTTCCCAACAGTAACTTCTAAACATTTATTATTTACTTACATATAAGCTAACGTCAAAGTAATGTATCTTGGACAGCCTACATATTAATGACTTGACAGCAATTTTTTGTTTATTTGTTTGTTTGTTTTGAGACAGAGACTCAAGCTGTCACCCTGGATAGAGTGCTGTGGCATCACAGCTCACAGCAACCTCCAATTCCTGGGCTCAAGCGAGTCTCTTGCCTCCCATCCCAAGTAGCTGGGACTATGTTTTATGTTTTAACCTAATTTAGGGAATATATCCTAAAACTGAATATGAAAAGAAGTGAGTTAAGACTCACCAGGAGATAGAAATTAGAGTTTGCAAAGAACACAAATAAACAACTATGTTTTTTTCACTTCCCAGAAATTTTATTTTTCCACTTCCAGTAGTTTCCAGATTGATTTTAAATTTACATCTACCCAAGGAAATTAACATGTTACAAAACTGTCAAAGATATCATCAATTCATCAATGAATTAATAAAATGTTGTATATGTATATCATGGAGTAGTATTCAGCCATTAAAAGAAGATGAATTAATACCTTCTGTAATAATCTGGATGAATTAATACCTTCTGAATAATCTGGATGAATTAATACCTTCTGCAATAATCTGGATGGAATAATCTTAGGGAATTGTCTCCAGAATGGAAAAAACAAAAACCCCATGTACTCACTATTAAATTGGAACTAACCAATGAGACTTTTTGAATTATCTTTGAAGAGAGATGTTATGCCAATTGATCTAGAAGCTCTCTCTATCCAAAGACTTAATGTGGATTATCTGGTGAACATAACTGGCAAAAATATTCAGATGATTCAATTTATACATAGTCAACTACAACTACCATTTGGTTTGTAGTTTATAGGCTGTGTTTTCCATTCTGTTTTTAATGTTCCTTGATAGAACTATATTATTAATTAATGGCTATATTACTAATTAATAATTATGAATAGCCTTAACAATGAGCTTCTATGGGAACATTCACTAAGATGATAAATTGCTAAGAGGGTGCACTACATGTGATGCAAAACAAGACATGACTAATGAAGTCTGACAATTAAGTACACAAACTCATCCCAGAAAAAGGGCTACATACTTCATTGCTGATATCACCATGGTCACCTTTGAAGTACACACCTCAGAAAGCTGTGCAACAACACCAGAACCTAAAATATTTTTCAAAGCAATTTTGGAACTCTTTTATGGAATGGCAATGAAAGCTGTCATGGTATTATCCTTGATGTCCTGAATGTCAACAAAATGTCTTTCTTTCTGTATTTCCTTTATCTTCAGATAAATAAAAAGTGATTTGAGGCTAGATCAGGTGATTAGGGACAATTTTCCATACAGTTATTGTTTTCTGGCTAAAAACTCCCTCACAGAAAGGGCTGTGTGAGCTGGTGCATTGTTGTGATCCAAGAGCCATGAGTTATTGGCCAAGATATTTAGTTAAGATTTTTCTGTTTATCAATGTTTACGTGGTCTGCTATGCTTCGTAGTCAACTGATGGTTTTGACACACAACTTCACAAATTTTTGCAATGCTTTCATCAATTATGCTCACTAATGACCACCCTGACCTCTCTTTATCAGTGATGATTTATCAACCTCAGAAAAATATTTAATCCATTTGTATACTGCTGTTTTCTTCATGGAATTATCCCCATAAACTTGGACTAACACGTTCCTGATTTCATTTCCACTCTTGCCAAGTGTAACAAGAAATTTATGAATGTTAATTCATTGCTCTAATTTAAGGGCACATAAAGTCAAGACAACAATAGAAATGAATACTACTCAGCAAAGTACTGCTATGCGTTGATATTGACATAATTGTGAGACACTGATTTAGTAGAGTTATGAAAACTTATCTGGTTGTTTGTAGAGTGGTACCAAAGAAAGTGCACAGTGACAAGCTGGAAAACTCAATTATCATTACTTCATATGTTGCATTATATCCTCATTTTTCTTTTATAAAATGTGAATGCCTATGGAACATTTAAAGAAAATATATAGGTTACTCAGACATCCTTGAGTGGATTTTGGTGCAACTAGAAGGCGTGTGTATGTTGCCAATAATTCATTTCTAAAAGTATATAGAGGATATTGAGGTAAAGTACATAGCTTAACAAGATAAAAGGGATATACCTTGAATGTTAAGTCTTATGGAATACATGAAACTTCTGGGTACATTCCAACTTCCAAATTACATGATATTTTATAATATACAATGTCAATGGAATATATGGGGTCTTGTTCAGCACCAGCCTCATATTGCCAAATGATTTTGGAAGGATATTAGGAACTGGTCTTATAACTCTGATTCAGGCTGAAATAATGTTCTTAGAGGCTTACGTTCATGATAAATAAGACTTGTTAACATATACAGGAAAAAAAGGAAGCTACCTTATAGGATACAGACTGCCTGGAAATGGATAGAATTTTTAAAACCCTCTAATTAAATGACTAAGTGAATATTTAATTTAACAAAGCACCATACAGTGGTGGAAATAGATAGTATATTTTTATTCAAGGAAGACAATTGAATCTTCAGTCAATTAAGAATCTGACATCATTAAAGATTAGGATCTGAATATGGCAAAGAAGGAATCCACAAAAGTGAGTTGTGGACAAATTAAGACAAATAATTAGGACTTCTTTTGGAAATACTTTCTTTGATTTCTATTCCTTAATAATTTTATTTGAAATAAAGGGAGAATTTAATCTCCTTGCTATGCCACCAGTTAAGACTGGAAACATAAATAAACAGCCTTGTCATTTTTTAGTGGGGTGTGAGGGATGTAGGCAGTGCTACTTTACGACACCTAGAAGCCTGTGGATATAAAAACCTGTTCTACGTATCTGGAATATGGCCATTTTCACAAACCAGATGGAACATAAAAATAGCCAAGCAATGACTGGAAGTCACAGCCCTCATCATTTGGAAGATGTAGTACATGGGAGAAGCTTATTTATGTTGGAAAATAATGGAAAGTGATACTATAATTGTAACTAATTTATGGTAAATCAAATATAAATTTCATCTCTTTGTCACAGCTAACTATATGATGCAATAAAAGTTGCAATCTCATTGTTGGAATTAAGTGAAAATGAACTTTTTATAGAAAATTTTGCTAGGATAAGAAAAGATAATTTAGAAGATGAGTTCAACCAAATTTGAAATAATAATACATACATCTATGGAAAACTAGTGTATAAAAAAGGAAATGTGTTTAGCTTTACAAAAATTATGGATTTTAATGTATTTATACATAAATATATTCATAATTCAACACATATAAAATGACTAAAAGAATGGATGGAAAGAAAGAGTAGAAAGTTAGATGATCAAAAAATTTTGAAGGGCATACAAAGTAACATATGTCCATTAACATACTGGGGACTTTCTCCTGCCCTTTGAATGGTCCAAAACTTGGTGATCTTGGAGATTTTTCTTGGATTCTTTTGTTTGGAGTATAAAATATTACAGAAAATATCATAAGAAAAATAAGACAATATCTGAGATATATGTCTTAAAAAAGATATTGACTGTCCCCTTTTGCCTACTTGCCCTGGCAATGGAAGCCTGTTTGATATCCCTAGTGAATGCATCCTGCTTTGTAAGATTCTTACTCTGTAAGCCTATCTCTTTATTCTTCAGCAAGTTTTGTTTCATGCTTTGCTTAGAGAAGAAGAAGAAGAAGAAGGAAGAAGGAAGAAGGAAGAAGGAAGAAGAAATTGACCAACTTTGAACTGTGAACTGGGATAAAGTGTTAGAGCAACTGTTTAGAGATTCATTTCCTCCCCAAAGAAAAGCAGCTCACTTTGAAGGACAGAAGGCAAGTGGCCAGGTCTAATTTTTGTTTTTGTGGGTTTTTTTCCCCTTGGTAAATATTCTACTAACTACCTTCTTTATCTAATAATATTGTAAGGAATATGGTCTCAATTTATGAAATGATCTTAGAAAGATGCTCCCAGCTTTAGCTTACTAATGTTAAATAAACTTAGTTTCTAAGGGATTGTGAACCATGGTTTCCTGGAAAATTTCACATAAGCCTATATTCAGACTGGGCTGGGCATAAAACGGATTTGTTTAATTTCCGAAAGTCTTTCCATTGTGTGGTCTCATTCAGTCTTTCTCAGAGATCTCATTTTGTCCTCTGGCCAGAGACAAAGCCAGATCCATGAAGCTAGATCTGGAGGAATCACACAGAATGTTACAGACCACTCCTGCTTTCCTGTGCTTGTATTTCTTGTATTCTTGAACTATTTTTAACATTTGAAAAAAAGTAAAATTTGTCTGAGGCCCTTAAGAAAATTATATTATATTTCATTATAACCTTTAAAGTAAATGAGACCTAAATAATCTCAGGCAAAGAGAGTAGTCACTTAAGAGAAAGGAGCAGAAATCACCCATAGATATGTGGGATATATATATTAATTTCTTATTATTAAAATATGTACCCTTCAGTTGTCAGTAAAATTATAATAAATTTTTCAGATTTATTGTGTGTTTTATTAAGGTGAATATGGTCAAATTTTATAAAATCTATAAAGCTGATATTTTAGTAAATTATGAATATTCACATGCCTCTCATGCTCTGCCTCATTAACCTTGTTTAGTTTTCCAACATTACCATAACCACTCCAAAATGATTGCATCTTGTAGCTCTCAACCTATGATAACTCTGACTGGGCCTAAATACATCACTATTACATTGTTTGTCTTGAAAACAAACATGTGAGAATAAAGATGATATTTGATGATCTTGGTGTGCTCAAGATTTCTTGCTGGTCAAAACTGTGATGGGTTGGTCTCATCAGTGGTCAACTTCAGCTCCTTACTGAGTGCTTCAATTCACATCTAGAACTGAGGATCTATTTCACCCTCTGGCCAGCTCTATTGGAAACTCTTGATATGAAAAAGGAATGGCTAAGTCAAGCTGGAATTCACCACTCTCATGTTATTTGCATTGCATTTCTGGATATCTCTTCTAAGGGTAAACAAATCAAGCTGAGGTTGGTTGTTAATGATTGATTCAAATGTTTAAAATATGTTTTATATATATTTGATATTATTCCCATGAAAGAATCTGTATAGTCTTTCCAAGGAATATGGGACTTTTGTATTCTCAGAATAAATTTCAGGCCATGTCTACAGTCAGTAGTCATCTCACATACCCACTTGTATGAATCAGATATAATTTTATTCTTTCATTCCTCGTATTCTCACCAGTACGTATTTAGTTAAAGGTGTCCACCAATGCACTCGGGACAGTATTTCTCAATTAAAACCCATTAACCCATATCCTTCCCAGGGCACTGGGGTATACCGAAGGATGAGAGTCAGAAATGATCCTGAGATATTCTTTGCTAAGTCTGAGGAGCTATAATTTCCCTACAGTGTGTGATCCTAGTTCTTAAATTTAAGGATGCAAGTATCTATGCAGCTCTATAGCCAGTGTCAACTTCTGTTGTGACTGAGTAACTGGTATTAATTGCAGTGGGATAATGACACACAGTTATGTTATTACAGTGGTAAGACATCTTGTGCTGCTGAGAATGGTAACTCTCAAAACCTGGACCAAATGTACTGCGATGTGTTCACATAAAATTATTCTGTATGAATAGGAAAGGTACAGCCAGTGAATCTGCAGGATATGTAGTCAATGACTTTAGATGATAGGCTACTAGGAACTCATGAAATATATACTGGTTTAATGACAGGTGTTTTAAGTTATTTATTACTCAGAAAGAAATATTTCATTATATATGTATATAAATTATCTTCCTATAGAATCAGATATTATCCAGATCAGAAGAACAACTTCTTATTCTAACAACTTACCTTCTTACATAATTTAAATTTTTGAATACAAAGCAGGAGGTTAAAATAGGTATTAAAAAAACCCTATGATTTCAGAGAATGCTAAGAACTGTTTTGATGATGTTTTGTGCATAATGGATTATAATAACTAAATTTTGGCTGAGTTTTGAGGAGTGATTCTAAAGATTTAAATATTCAGAATACAATTACTGTCAAATAGGTACATCTGACTGTGCTACCATTTTATGAGAATGCCTTCACAACATGATAGTAGGCCATGTATTATGGGTGAGAAACATCACATAAAAACATTGCACCTTGATACTTAGAGGTAATATAATAAAACCGTAATAAATGCTATATGAAAGTACCAAATAACTAAGTTTAGAAACCCATGCAGGTTAATTATAAGTGAAACATTAATTTTGTCTACTTGAGACCCATAAATAAGTCAAAACCCAAAAGACTTTAGCATGAATTTGGACTACATATTTAATTTAATTAATATAAGAACCATAAACAAATTTTCTAGTTAACATAGCAGCAGTATAGCTGAGTAAGGAAATAGAAGCTATGTTAGAAACATGCTAGCTGGATGGAGCGGCCCATTCCTATAATCCTATAATCATATAATGCTAGCACTCTGGGAGGCCACCGTGGGTGGATCCTTTGAGCTCAGGAGTTCCAGAGCATCTTGAGCAAGGGTGTGATCCTGTCTCTATTTTTTTCTAAAAATAGAAAAACTAGCCAGACCCTTGAGGTCAGTGCCTCTAGACCCAGCTACTTGGGAGCTGAGGGAAGAGAATCACTTAAGTCCAAGAGTTTGAGGTTGCTGTGTGCTATGTTGACCAACACACTCAACCCAGGGCAACAGAGTAAGACTGTTTCAATTTAAAAAAATGCCTAACAGTATTTATATGTAAATGGATAAAGCCTTTATATGTGTGTATTATTATATTAATATTTATACTTATTTTTGAATTGTTTTGAAAATGTAAAGTAATAATTCAGCATTTATTTGGAGAGAAAGAAAATCGTAGAGCACACCCAGATAGCTAAAGGTCAGACTTAGAATTATGGATTAGTTACTGTATTAAAATAGCTTTATAAATTATTAAGTAGGATATTAATTTTGAAAGAGAATTAAACTTACATAAGGGCAATGAAGATCACCAACACAAGTTAATAATCAACATTGTTCTGTAAAAGAAAGGGTTAACAATATCTGTCAAATATTTAAAAATTTGATAACTGCAGTAATGATTCACTAAGAGTTGCTTAATAGAATTATATTATTTTTAATTCTGACATATATTGTTTGCCAATACCAATATAGGTGATTGCTCAGTATTTCTACCATATGTATAAAATATACATTAATGTGGGAAAATTTAATTTCCATTCATTTATGTGAAAAGGATTCTTAAAGTTTTTAGACACACCTTTACTTTGAGGCCTGGAGAGGCATCACCCAGACATCTGTAAGTGAAACAACGCAGAAAACTGGTAGTCATGTAATTAGTTATCATGAATACCATTCCCAAAAGGAGCAATAAATACCAGTTTTTCTTAAGAGATATTTAATTAACATGCATTTTGGACCGATTAAATATACTTGGGAAATATAGGATATTTATTGTTATACATATAATTTCAAGTCATAAATGCCATTTCAAAGAAAAAATCAACACATACAATTAAAGGATTAAAGATAGTTACTCAGTTCATAAGAAAATAGAACAAAATATATTCATACTTTGAAGGACAATTTTTGAACTTTCCCAAATCCATTGCTGGCTTGCTGGCTTAGACAGCTTTTTCTGAGACCACCTATGTATATTGATGTCATGAAGCCATGAGAAGCACAATTTGGTCAACTTACTTTGCTTATCTAATAAACCCCACTGGCATCAATCAATTTCTTTTCTGGAAATCTAGTGATAAGTACAAAACAACTCTGAGTGCATTAGAGCTCAACTCCCATGTGCCCCCTGTATTTTCTACTAGATTTGTTATCACAAGACTAAAGTCCTTTTCAAGTTATCTTTATTCCACTGTCTGCAGGTAGAAATTCTTTTCTCTCTGTCTTATATTAATGTAAAGAAGACACTATCATGATAGTACACCATTCTTCCTTTTAAGCTATTTTTCTTATAAACTTACATTAAGTTTCTTCAAAACTTAAGTGACAAGAAAATAAGACATTTTCTGAATTCTTGCTATGATTGAACTCCTAGATTTTAAACTCCATACGTATGAAAACTCCAATAATCCTATGGGCTATAAATTCAATAGATTTCTCAGTGAAGTTTTATCTATATTTTCAGACTCCCCTACTCTCCTTTTTTTGGTCACTCAGCCATTCATTCATCTCAGAATCATGTTATATAGAAATTAATATTTCTAAAATATTAAATTGTCATCTTTGAATTCATGTGTGAATTTTACATATCTTTGCATTCCAAAGGTATAACATTTGATTGACTTTCTGTGTGTATGAATGCCAGAAAAAATAGATGAAATAGATTTAAATTTAATTTTTCCCGTTAAATTTTTTGTTTGTTTTTTATTAAATCATAGCTGCTTACATTAGTGCAATCAAGGAGTACAATGTGCTGGTTTCATATAAAATCTGAGATGTTTTCATCAAACTGTTTAACATAGCCTTCATGGCATTTTCTTGGTTATTGTGTGAAGACATTTGTATTCTGCATTTAGTAAGTTTCTCCTGTACCCTTCTTCTAAGATGCACCATAGATGTGGCCCCACCAATTACCCTCCCTCCACCCCAACCTCCTCCAGTTAATTTTTAACTAATTAGTTAACCAAATATCCTATCATCTTTCCTATTACATTTTAAACTTATTTTCATGAATTATATAATATCTAACATAATTTATATTATTGTACTCTGCTCCCAATGCATAAGATTTTAATTATATTTCTATGAGACCTAGCAAAGTTACAAACCAAAGATTTTTCTAGTCCCTAGAATAAAACATGACATCTAGGAGACACTCAGTGGTGGATAAACTCCTATTCTGAGAAAAATGTCTGTCATAGAAGGAAGATGCCTGAATGTTAAGAAATATTATTTCCCAAATTATAGTCTATTTAAAGATAATTGAAAAGAAAAGATAACTGAATCCTATGAGGAGTGTGCATTTAAAGAAGGTGATACAGAGAGATAACATTCCCCATGCCCTCTAAGTTGAACAAACATAAACTAAACACTTGCACGCTGAGTGAGCTTTATGATGATCTCATAAGAAGACAATATCGTTAATAATCTCTTTCAATCTCTTCTTAGACAGACATTCCTTATTCATTTTTATTATTCATAGCAGTTATTAAAATAACATTTCTTAAGTAATAGGACAAAATTATAAAATAAGAACAAAAAAAGAAAAGAGAAAAAATAAGTGCTTTTTTATGCAGATCAAATGGGCAAAATTGAGACACAAAGGGACAACAGTAACTCAAGCTGTATTGTTATTGTTTAAAACAACTCTCTGGATATAATTTAAGCACATTTACAATCTTAATTGATTCAAGTACATTGCTAAACGCTGTAACTTATAACTTCCATAAAAATATTTAATGACCAACAATGGGAAAATTTTCCAAACTACTTCATACTGAAATTAATGTTGCGATATATTTTTTTTTACCTGTATGTACTGTGACTTTTTTTTTCTTTAAATATATGTATTTAATTATTCTTCATTACATTATTTCCCCCCCCCACCCCTCCGTTACAGAAAAGAATACAGAAAACACCAAAGCTCCTGGTAGAGGGAGAGATTTCAAGTGGGGAGAAAGAAGCTCTCTCCGTTCCTCTCCTGGTCTTTCCCCGTCTCCTCCTCTAGGCCTCTAGCCTCAGGGTAGATAGAAAG
>CAUYRH010121586.1:0-13015 GCA_963574655.1 Perodicticus potto | reverse complement strand
ATGAAGGCTATAACCCAATTATAGCGCGGAAAGGGGAGAGGGAAGGGGGAGGAGGAGGGAGGATGGGTAGAGGGAGGGTAATCAGCGGGACCGCACCTACAGTGCATCTTACAAGGGTACGTGTGAACTTTACTAAATGTAGAATATAAATGTCTTTTTTTAAATTGCTTTTTATTAAATCATAACTTTGTACAGTTATGCATTTATTGGGTTTAGGGTACTGCTTCAATAAACATAAATGTCTTAACACAATAACTAAGAAAATGACATGAAGGCTATGTTAACCAATTTGATGAAAATATTTAAAATTTTATATAAAACCAGCACATTGTACCACATGATTACATTGATGTACACAGCTGTGATTTAGTAAAAAAGAAAAAGAAAATTTATTAACCCAGAAAAAAAATCAAATCAAACCTCTCAAATCTAATCACACAGATGAGGGTCTCAGCCCAAACTGCACCTTCCCTCTCAGAGGCTTTTCCTGACCCCTGGATAAGGTTGTGAGGCACCATAATGCAGCATTCTTCTCTTAGAGTTACACTCACTGCTTCCTCCTCCCTTCAGGGAGGGCAGTTGTCTCTCTGCTTTATCAGCCTGAAAATCTGCACTCAAGAAAACATCTAGAGGCAGGGCTGTTGGCAATTTGCGGGAGACTAAGATCTGAGGTCTGAAGGCCTGGTGGGAAGAGGAAAAGGGATATTGCAGGCTTTGTGGTCTCCCAGGTGGGCAAGATCATTTGCCAGTCTGGACCAAAGAAGCAGGCCCTGGACCCCTGACTCCTATCTTCCCCCGACAAGTTCTTTAGTGGCTGGAGAGGCCTGTGTTTGCTGTAGGAATGACCAAGACCAGGAAGTGGAGAGCAGGCCGTAGAAAGCCACCATGCCCTTGTGAGAGCCAGAAGGCAGAGTAGGCCACACAGAGGAGTAGAGGGCCACCTCTCTGTCCCCCACTTTGGGTGCCCCCCAAATACTTCTTTCCCTCCCTGGTGTCCTTCAGGCCACCGCCTAGCTACTCCAGCTGGCTTGCTCAGGCCTGTACTCTGTTGCTGCCCACCAGCATCCTCATGCTGAGACCAGCTGTGTAAAGCAGGTAGGGCCTGAGCCCATGGATCCCATAGGGACAGGGACATAATACAAAAGTGAGTGGGAGAGAGAGGGAGGGAGAAATTGTGAATTATTATTCTGGGAAAGACACAGGTTTTTAAAAGACTTCAGGATTCAAAAAAGTTTTTTAAAAATACCCAATTGTAAAAAAAAAAAATACCCAATTGTTACACTTTCTAGATCTGAACTTCATGCCCATTATTTACTAGCAGTGAGCTCTTGTGCATATATAATGTCTCTGTGCCTCAGTTTCCTCAGATGTAAAGGGAGTGTAATAATTAGATCAGCCTGATATGGTTCCCCTGAGGACCAAACATGGTAGTTGGTTGAAGCCCGCAGAGGGGCTTGGTCTGCAGGATGCCCTCTGTAAATGGCCACGTCATCCCCGTCATCATAATGGGCTGTCTCATGTCTCTAGAGAGCAGAGCCTGACTCTCACTCCTTCCGAGCCTAGTCTGGAGAGGGTTTAACACATGTTGGAGGAAGGAATGACCCCGCAACTTCTCACCATGGAGTCTATGCAACTGACGGGCCGCACTCTGCAATCTGGCTTCTGGAACTCACAGCCCCAGGAGGGACCACCTGCCACACCAGCCGCCCACTGCTCCTGGACGCCATAAGCCGGACAGGGGCCTGGTCCATCACCTGCCCTCAGATGAAGCTGCTGCTGTAGAAGTGCAGGCCTGTGCACCTCCCGTAGAGTGGACAGAAATGGAGTGTTCCAGACTGGGCACGGAGTGAAGCAGAAAGCCCAGCAGCAGAGACATCTGTCTGCGGGCCACTCCATGAAAAGCTCCATTAGCAATGAGGGCTACCAGTTACTACAGAGACTAACAAAACTGATTTCTGAAGTTCGGTTTATTAGTCAGGGAGAACGTGCCATAAGCAGGTGAAACAAGAGCCGGGTCTTTTACAAAGCTTCGTTTTATGATGACGTTTTCTCAAACTTGTAAAATTAATTGAAACAAAAAACCCTAATAATGATTCTTCATTATTCCTCATAATTACATATTTAAGTGTCACACTATTAAGAAATAGATCAGCACCACAGCTGACTTTGAAAACCCACTGGGCAGTTCCCTCATTGAACCGGAACTGACCATGTCCAGAAGACCCAGCCCTGAGTGAGCTGCAGTCCAGAATATGGAGATGAATAAGCCACCAGTGTTTTCTCCAGGACCTTGAAATTCATGAAGGAGACAACAAGCTCTGTTTTCCAGACACAAACTGGAAGTGAGAAAGAATGATCCACGATACTCAATGTACCACCGGAGGCACAGGAAGCCTCAAGTAATTCTAACCAAAGGCACTGGAGAAAATGCTGTGGAAGATAGTTTTGATGGATTCCCGTCACAGGCACTGCAGAGAGCATCACCAAATGTCTGCACTGGGGCTGGGCTTTGAAATGGTAATTACTTCTTACAGGTAGTAGGGGCGAAGGGAGTTTCAGGTTGTGTGAAGAGCTTGGGGACAGAGTGGCAAGGTGGATAACTAACTCATACTTCTCAGAGGTGCACGTTTTTTTAAAGGGCAGTTTATTTGCTCTTTTTCACAAGGCTTTATGTTGTTTAATGGAGGAAAATTTTTAATTGGCAGCAGCTCTGTCTAGTCGTTTCTAGCCTAGACAGAGTCTAGAAGTATTTCACTACTAGAAAGTATTTCAGTTTTCCTTCCACCTTGGGTGACCTTGGGGCATGGAGGAGAAAGGGGCCCTGGAGCCTGAACTGGCTGGTCTCTACCTCTGGGCACCCTGGGGCTGGGCAGCATCTGCCTTTTGGTCAATCCTGTGACTTCCAGCAAGGATATTCTGGGCCTCTGGGCCCAACCTTGAAGCCTTTGCTGATCTGTTGCTCATCTCAAGAGACTGCTGTGTCCCTCCCAGGCTCTGAGTGGCTAGGAGCTTGGCCTCAGTCTGTCTATCCCCTGAGCCCCCTGCTCCCCAACTGCACCACCACTCCTTCCTCACACTTCCTGTGACACCAAGTGCATGCACATGCTCACACACACAGATACAACTTCCCGGTGCCACGCCCAGGTGCTGGGCCACCAGCCTGCCTCCCCAGCCACGTGGACACAGGTCTTGGGCTCCCCCACCCTGCTCTACAAGGGGGAGTGAGTGTGCACTGGCTATGATTTCCCTCTATGGTATACAGGGGACGGTTGAATCCTCTTCCTCCTGTCAGAAACTCAGGTTCCCAGAGGTATTCTATCTCAAGTTTTTGCCCTGATATCACAGGCAGGATTTTTATCTTCATAGTGAAAAAAACCTCACGCATGAAGCTGACATGACTTTTCTTTTTCTTTTTTTTTGAGGCAGAGTCTCATTTTGTCACCCTCAGTAGAGTGCCTTGCCATCACAGCTCACAGCAACCTCAAACTCTTGGGCTCAAGCAATCTTCCTGCCTCAGCCCTCCAAGTAGCAGGAACTCACCACTACACCTGGCTAATTTTTCTGTTTTTAGTAGAGATGGGGTCTCTCATTTTGCTTAGGCTGGTCTCATACTGTTAAATTCAAGGGATCTTTGTTCCTTGCCTCTCAGAGTGCTAGGATTACAGGCAGGAGCCATTGACATGGCTTTTTATATGAGAGCCAGTATGACTTGCACTAGAGAGTGCTGAGAGCAAAGACACATTGTTTCATTATTCACCACTGTCCCTGTCACAGTGAAAGGATGTGCAGGTTTGATTGTGTTTGGGGGCTGGGAACAAAACATACAGGAGAAGCATAGGGTATGTCTGGAGAAAATGTGGCCAGTAAATTGAGATGGAATCCTGGAAGGCTCTTCCACCTAGCAGTGGCAAGCCCAGCAGCAGGCCTGTGGAGGCCACCAGACAAGGACTTGCTGAACGTCAACCTCCCCAACCCCAGCAGGCTTCAGGCTGACATGAATAGCAACCGCTCTCCACCTCCAACTCCCCTTCCCAGACCCTCATTCGCTTCCCAGCTCTTCCCAGATCCCTCACAACCCCAAGATTTTTCAAAAGCTCTGCGTTGTTTTTGTTTGTTTGTTTGAGACAGAGTCTCACTCTGTCCCCCAGGTTAGAGTACCAGGCCTCAGCCTAGCTCACAGTAACCTCAAACTCGTGGGCTCAAGCCATCCTCCTGCCTCAGCCTCCCGAGTAGCTGGGACCCAGGCAACGCCACGACACCCAGCTAGTTTTTCTGTAGCTCAGTGTTCTCATCTCCAGGCAGACGGGTGCAGACCCATGCCCTGCACTGCACACAGCACCAGCCCACGGCTGTGCATGGGGCTCATGGAACCCCAGCACCTTCCAACCCTCATCCAGATTTAGCTTCCTAACATCCGCCCCTGACAAACATGAAGATCTCCTCGGAGTTGCTTTGCTTTTTATTTTTCTAATTGGCAATGGGTTTGAGCATTTTGATACACCTGTAACTTCAGGATTTCATCTTCTGTGAATTACCTATGCCCATTTTTGCCCATTTTTCTACTGGGTTTTAATTCCTCTTACTTGTCATCAGAAGATCCTAGTTTGCTAAGAATTCTTGTTATCAATAAGTGTTGTTCTTCATCAAGAGCTTTTTCTGTATCTATTTAGAGAATCCTCATTATCAAAATTGGAAATGCAACAAATTATAAAAATAACACAATTTGTGCTAACAAATACTGAACAATTTAAATGTCTTTCAATAAGATAATGCTCAAAGTATGGTAGATCCATACAGTGAACTAATAAGCAACCATTGAAAGTATGAAATAAGTTCTTCATGAACTGACAGGGAAAACTTCCCAAGATATATTGCTAAGTTAAAAAAAAAATCAAGATGGAGCAGTGCCTGTGGCTCAAAGGAGGCCCCATATGCCGGAGGTGGCAGGTTCAAACACAGCCCTGGCCAAAAAAAAGCAAAAAAAAAAAAAAATTAAGATGCAGAAGAGTCTAATAGTCTAAAACTAAAACTGGGGTGAGAATAAATATGCATCCTCATCTTCAGAAATGTGAACACATGAGTTTACGTGGCAGCGGAGATTAAGCCAGCAGATAAAAGTTGCTCATCAGCTGACCTTAACAGAGGGAGAGGACACTGGGCTACTCAGGTGGATCCAGCGTAATCACAGGGGCCTTAAATGTGAAAGAGGGAGGCAGGAGAGACAGAGTGACCAGGCTCAAGGGACTCAACCCACTGTTGCTCTGACCACAGAAGAAGGAGCCAGGAGCTCTGGAATGTGGGAAGCTTCTAGAAGCCAGAAAGAGCAAGAAAACAGACTCCTCCTAGAAACTCCAGAAGGAACACAGCCTTGCTGGCACCTTGATTTTAGCCCAGCAAGGTCCATTTCAAACTTCTAAACAATAGAACTACAAAATAATAAATCTGTGTTATTTTATTTATTTATTTATTTATTTTGAGACAAAGCTTTAAGCTGTCACCCTGGATAGAGTGCCATAGCATCACAGCTCACAGCAACCTCCAATTCCTGGGCTCAAGCGAGTCTCCTGCCTCTGCCTCCCAAGTAGCTGGGACTGCAGGCGCCCACCACAACGCCCGGCCATTTTTTGGTTGCAGCTGTCATTGTTGTTTGGTGGGCCCGGGCTGGATCTGAACCCGCCAGCTCAGGTGTACGTGGCTGGCGCTTTAGCCACTTGAGCCACAGGCACAGAGCCAATCTGTGTTATTTTAAACCTCTAAGTTTGTGGTAATTTGTTATAGAACCTAGAGAAAACTAATACGTTTACCTCAAAAAAATGTTTTTAAGAAAAACTGAGGTGGATTGGGAAGTGCTGCTATCCCTGTGCCGACCGGGAAGAGCTGTGCAGGGAACGCCTCTCACAAAATTCAACGTCCCCTTTCCACAGTTGACTCCCCAACGCAACAGCCCTGTATCCCCTTCCTCCAAAAATGGGTTTGCCTGAGGGCAGCCTTGCCCTTTCCCTCTGGCTGTGCGCCTCACCTAACAGTTTGGGAAACATCCCCAATATTCCTCAGCCCTGAGACAGGCTGCAAGGTGCAAGTAGAGGCCAGGGAGGACAGGGACCGTGGAGGGAGGAGGACCCCTCAGCCCAGATGGCAGCACATGGGCTTCTCCCCTGGGATGGCCCTGGCGTGACCAGACCAGGCCTGGCTGCCCTGGCATTATTGGAACAGGAGAATTCTCATCATGGAGGCTGTGTGGCTTGGCTTTGTATTTCCTCCACACCCCCTTCCCTTTCCTTGAGGCCTTCTTGCAAAGTTTGAGCTAATTTTAAATATTGGCGATGAGATTCTTTTTCCCTTCTTGGTGGGGTAATCAAACATTTCAGTTTTAAAATAGACCTGACTTTTCTCATGGTGGGCACTGCCTCCTGGTTAGGTGGTGAGCACCAGGGTGGCTAAGTGGGGGCAGGGCTGGACTAGATCCGTGGCTGTCCCCTCCAGAGCACCCACCCATTGGAGATGCAAATTCTCAGGCCCCACCCAAGCCTGCTGAATCAGAAACGCAGGTGGAGCCCAGGTGGCCGGCTTTAAGAGCAGGTAATGCTGATCTTCACGCAGAGAACCCCAGCGCGCCTCTGATCTTGGGGTAAGACCGAGTTGGTGGCCACTTTCCTTTTGCTGTCACACTTCCCCTGTCCCACATTCCCCTGCTGTGGAGCTCCTGCTCACGTGTCCCCTCCTCCCACTGCATTTGCAGAGTCGCAGAGTGGTGTTCATTATTGTTGTATGTTTGTTTTGTGTGCCATGTGACAACAGCTCTGATGGCCATTCCAGAAAAGGAGTTCCAAAATTGCTTTGGAGGGTGGACTAGGGGCTGGCATTGGTGCACAGCTTCCCAGGGGCGGACTTTGAAAGTGACCACAGTGACATTCAGCAATGAGGTAGATAGTGCTTTTCCTAGGATGAGTTCACTAACTTGGCTGACCTTGTACATATATCAAGACATCAAGTTTAAACTTTAAATAGACAATTTTTTTTTTTTTGAGACAGAGTCTCTCACTTTGTCACCCTTTGTAGGGTGCTGTGGCGTCATAGCTCACAGCAACCTCCAGCTCCTGGGCTTAGGAGATTCTCTTCCCTCAGCCTTCTGAGTAGCTGGGACTATAGGCGCCCACCACAACGCCCGGCTATTTTGTTGTTGTTGCTGCAGTTTGGCCGGGGCTGGGTTTGAACCCGCCACCCTCGGTATATGGGGCCGGTGCCCTACTCACTGAGCCACAGGCACCACCCAATACAGACAATTTTTAATTGCCAGCCTTACCTCAAAGCTGAGAACAAAATTTTTTTTAAACCACCATAGACTTGTCTCATGGGGCCCAGACCTGTCCCACTGCCCAGCGTCCCTGTCCTTCAGCAGCATGGTGACATCATGGGCTGCCTACACCCAGAAGGGGCCACATGGCACAGCCAAGGAGTGGAGCTGCAAAGGGGCTGTGTGGGAACAGGAAAGGAGGGAAGGGTAATGTCAGGGGTAGGAGTGAGCAGGAACCCGTCACTGCGGCCACTGTGGTTGTGCTCCAGAAGGGAAGCTGCGAAAGGTCAGAGGATCCCCAGATTCCTGCCCAGCTCCAGCTCCCCAACCCATTCACCCTAAAACTAGCAGTGAAGCACAGACCTTCCAGAGTGTGGTGGGGCACAGACCTCCCCCAGTGTGGGGAAGAGGCAGCAGGGCCAGGGAATCCAAGAAGCAACTGAGAAGAGGGGGTACGGCCCCAGAGAGAGGCAGGGTGCTGTGCCCCTGCCTTGCACTGGCTCCCTGGGCCTCAAGGGGGCCGGAAGAGCAGCGATGGGCTTTGGTGGACAGACTCCTGCGACTTAGAGGCCCCAGGGCTAAATCTCTGTCTAAATCTCCTCTAGAGAGTAAGCCCCAGCTTAAAGCGGCAGGAGACCCAGTGCCAGGAGGCAGGGTCTCTACTGTAGACACAGGGTGGTGGCTCCAATGTGGCAAGGAAGGTGAAAATCACACCAATTCCTTTGTAAGGCATCACACTGGAGACAATCCATCTGGGGAAGTGACTAGGCAGTGGCCCGAGAAGTGGCCCGGTAGTACAAGCAAGGAGTCCTAAGACAGCGATGACGAAGAGGGCACAGGCTGCTGGTTCCTGGGGCACAGGGGCTGTGTCCCCGTCTTGTCTGCACCCAGAGCCTCTGTGGTACCTGAGGCACTGTCATCACTGCCATCCTCGCTCACGGGGCTGTACCAAGTACTCAGAGGCTGTGCTGGATCCACGCTCACCACAACTGGTGGAGGCAGGTACTGACCACGCCCATTCCACAGATGAGGACTTGAGGACCAGAAGGTGACTGGGTCCCAGCTAGAAGGAGGTGCAGCCGCCAGCTGCTCCCAGAGGTGCGCCTCCTGAGCCCGCTGTCAGTCACTGACTGTAGGCACAGGGCAGTCTCAATAAATAAAAACTGCAGCATTTGTTGAGCTAGCGCCTCCTGTGTGCCTGTCACTCACTGGACTCTGAGAACACCCCTCAGCTGGGTGTGCCTGTCACTCCCACTTTAAATGAGGCAGTTGAGGAACAGAGAGGCTCAGCAACTTGCCCTGGGCCACACAGCCAGTAAGAGGCAGAGCTGAGACTTGGACTAACCCAGGCAGGACAGCCTCAGTGTAGCTGTTTACTCACGTGTCTAAAAATTCTTTAACTCTCCTTGCAAGAGATGGAGTTTAGTTTCTTTCCCCTTGAACCTGGGTGGGGCTTTGTGATCAATTCCAGGAACAGAAAGCAGCAGCAGCAGCGAAAGCGGGTCCTTGCCCTCTGCCGTCTGCTTGGGTTGAGCCAGTGATGGTGCTCGGTATCCAGAGGCAGGGGGCGAGTGGGGAGCTGACTCTCCCACCACACACCCCCACCGCTCAC
This sequence comes from Perodicticus potto, assembly GCA_963574655.1. Lineage (NCBI taxonomy): Eukaryota > Metazoa > Chordata > Mammalia > Primates > Lorisidae > Perodicticus > Perodicticus potto. The sequence goes on along the minus strand of CAUYRH010121586.1, from coordinate 4,109 downwards.
CCCTCCTCCCCGGGGCAGCAGCAGCCGCTTCCATCCTGGGGTAACCTCCTCCACTCGGACTCCAGGGCCTCCAAGGGCCCCCTGTCTTCTCAGCCCCTGGACTTTATGGCCTGCTGCTGCCCTTGGCCTGCCCACACCTTTGCAGTCACCTTGGAGCCAGCTGGTTCCCAGGGGCCCTTTGTCAGTGTTCCCCCTCAGTGCCAGCTTCACCCACATCAGACTCTCAGAAGGTGCCCAGGTCCCTGTGAGGCTTTTGTACCCCCTGAGCGTCCCTCAGTCCCACTTCTATCTAAGTCTCAGCGCGACCCATCTGCTCTGGTCTGGGCCTTTGCTGGAGGGCCCCTGCCGGCACACGCACACACCCTCAGCCCCCAACAGGGCAACAGGGAGCCTGCGAAGTTTGGTCCAGTCCCTTCTCCCTGGTATTCAGCCTCAGCAGCCTGCCCAGGCTAGGGCTGCTCCCTGGGTGCCCTGCCCTGCATTAGTCCACACCCACACACTCACACTTACACTCACTCATACTCACATACACACACACACACAACACACACATTCACACATACTCACACACACATGATACACTCTAGCCGCGTGGAGCTGCTGCTGCCCCCGACGTGCCTCTGTGAGTCATGCTCCACGGCCCTCGTCCTTCTCTGAGGACAGCCCCGTGCTCTTTCCTGGTCTGTGGTGCTCACCCGCTGAGTCCTTCAGACTCACTGCAAGTGTAACCTTCTCAGTGCAGGCTTTGGCCATCCTCAGTCTAGGCCGAACTGACCGTCCCCTCCTTTCTCCTGTTCCGGCAGAGGAGACATCCTACGTTGCTTCTGTGCTGCTTGGTCAGTCAGGGGTGTCCAACCAGCAGCCCAGAGACTGTATGCAGATAATTTGAGGACAGTTGTGCTTATCTGTGATGTCAGATGTTGTGAACGTGTGCATGGACCTTTCTTTATGCTCATCAGCTGTCATTAGTGTTTGTGTATTTACTGTGTGGCCCAAGACAGCTTTTAGTCTTCCAGTTTGCTGCAGAAGAAAAAAAGGTTGGACACCCCTGAATCTGTTTCTCTCACTCAGGCAGGAATGCAGCAGCCTGAGTACAGCTGTAACCTTGAACTCCTGAGCTTGAGCAATCCTCTTGCCTTAGCTTCCAGAGTAGCTTTCTTTCCCAGCAGCCCTTGCAGTTTGTTGTCTGCCCATGAGGGTCTCCCGTTTCCCTGAGTAACATGCACACCCCAACAGCTGCATCTGCCTTGCTCACTACTGGGTCTCTAGGGCCAAGGCCCTGTTCTCGTAAAGTGGCAGCTCAAAAAATATGTCTTATTTTGTCTTATGGACAAAAGCATTTTGGTGGAACAACCTAATCTCATTAGGTGGCCACCATTTTTCTTGAGCACTCTTACAAACTTCTTGGATATACTTCAAAAAATTCCTTGATACTGCAATTCTCCCTTACTTCCCCTCTATACAGTTTTTTTTTTTTTTGAGACAGAGTCTCAGTATACTACCCTCGGTAGAATGCCGGGGCATCACAGCTCACAGAAACCTCAAACTCTTGACCTTAAGCGATTCCCTTCCCCAGCCTCCCAAGCAGCTGGGACCACAGGCATCTGCCACAATGCCCAGCCATTTTTTTGTTACAGTTGTCATTGCTGTCTAGTAGGCCCAGACCGTGTTCAAACCCACCAGCCCCAGTGTATGCAGCCAGTGTTCTAGCCGCTGAGCTACAGGCGCCAAGCCGCCCTCTACACAGCTTGAATTAAAAAACAGAATTGTACTGGGGTTTAAGTGTAAAATGGTGCAGCTGTTAAGGAAAACAGTAGATGGTTCTTCAAAAAAAAAAAAGAAAGAAAGAAATAGAACTACTATATGATCTAGCAATCCAACATCTGGGTATATCTCCAAAAGAATCAAGAACAGAGTTTTGCACAGATATTTGTACACCCATGGTTCATAAGAGGTACCAGCCACAATAGCCAGAGGTAGAAACAATTCGAATGTCCATCAATAGATAAATGGATAAACAAAACGTGACAGATACATACAATGGAATATTATTCAGCCTTTAAAGAGAAGGAAATCCTGTCACATCTTATACCACAATGAACCTTGCAGGCATTATGCTAGGTGAAACAGGCTAGTCACAACGCTAGCCAAAACCAACATAATTCCACTCACATGAGGTACTTAGAATAGTACCTTGCTGTCAAAATCATGGAGACAGAAAGTAGAATGGTGGTTACCAGAGGCTGAGGTGTAGGGGAATGGGGAATTATTGTTTAAGAAACGCAGATTTTCCATTTGGAAAGATGAAAAAAGTTCTGGAGATGGATGGTGGTGATAGAGGCAAAACAAAGAGAAAGTACTTAATGCCACTTAATAGTATGTTTAAAAATGGTTAAAATGGGAAAAGTATCCAATGTACTCAATACTAGTATGAAGCCAATATATAATCACCTATACTTTCATACGAATGATAAAACAAAACTATAGTCCAAAAAGAAGGAGGGAAGAAGAGGGGTAGGGAGGGAGGAGGTTAAGAGGAAGGAGGGTTTGGGGGGACCTCACCTCATGTGCACAATGCAATGGTAAAAGTCAAAACTATGAAGAATAGAGTATAAATATCTTACCACAACAAATAAGTAAGTGAGGTGAAGGTTATGTTAAGCAGTTTGATGTAAGCTTTCCACATTGTATATCAAATCAGCACATTGTACCCCATAAATGCATTAATGTACACAATTATGATTTAATAGAAAGATTATAAAGAAAAATGGTTAAAATGATCAATTCTATACTACATATATTTCCCCACAATTTAAAGAAATACATTTAAATAAAGTCAGGATCGCAACATTTCTCCTATTAAGTGGGGGAGAAGAAGGCCCGACCCTGTGGCAGGTCTTCTAACCAGGCACACCGCTGAATCAAGCAGCTGGTTGCTTAGACAAGGTATTTTTATTTCAACTGATCCCTGGGATTATTAGGAAGCTGTTAGATTTTTAATCTTTTCTCTTTTCAGACTAGAAAGGTCACCCAAAGGGTATCTAGTCCTAAGCAGATTCCTCTCTATCAACTGCCTTTAAGCATCACCACCCCCCAGCAAGTCCCTCGTAGAGAAATGAGGTAGGAACTAGGACACAGCTCACACAGCACCTGTGAGGCTGCCAAGGGATGTCTTTGCTCCATGGCCTGCTGGGGGTGGCAGGTGACAGGGGACAGGGCATAGGCAGGGCCAGCACTTTGGGCTCTGCTTCTACCCAGAACCCTGTCCTGGAGCTGCTGCCAGGGAAGGGGCTCCTGTCCTCACAGCACAGGTCACCTCCGTGCTGTCTGCCCATCCTGCCTCCACACAGAGATCTGCTCGGGACGAGGCACAGGTGCACCTGCAGGGACAGCTCCTTGGCTCTAAGCCACCCCCAGACACAGTGGAGAGGACAGGCTACCGAGGTCAATGAAACCAAAGGCAGTGGGAAGTCCCCTGTCGTGCTCGCTCACCTTGCCTGCTCAGCCAGGACAGGCTGTGGAGTCTGGTACCTCACTGTGCTCCCATCGCTGTGTCCATCCAAGTGACATGGAGACATCTAGGAAAGCCCTGAAGGGGATCGAAGGTGCCCAGAGGACCAACTGCCCTGCGGGAGGAGGTTGGGAGGAAGGAAGAGGGGCCCCTTCCCTAGCCCTTGGTGACTGAGATCTTGACAGTGGATGTGTAAAAGGCTCAGGTCTTATGACACCTGAGGAAGGTGACACCTCCTTCCCCTGAAGCTTTCCCCAAATCAGGGCCCTCTCCAGGGTCAGAAGCTCGCCCAGGGACAGCCAGAAGCCAGTCCTGACCATCCGCACTCTGTGGGCCCGACCAAAAGGCCTGGTAGACATCGCAGCTCAGGAAGTCCAATCACTCCTCACACAATTGAGGAAGGAACAGCCTGACTGGGGTTCCCGCCCATTGAATGATTTTCTCTCAGAGCCAGGTTTTTGGGAAAAGCAGCAGAAAACCATTCCTGGAGCTAGCTCCTGGCTTTCTCCCAAAGGAGGAGGCTTTTTTTTTTTTTTTTTTTTTTGAGACAGAGCCTCAAGCCATCACCCTGGATAGAGTGCGCTGGCATCACAGCTCA
>CAUYRH010121585.1:0-33048 GCA_963574655.1 Perodicticus potto | reverse complement strand
TGTATACCATGGAATATTATGCAGCCTTAAAGAAAGATGGTGACTTTACCTCTTTCATATTTACATGGATGGAGCTGGAACACATTCTCCTTAGCAAAGTATCTCAAGAATGGAAGAAAAAGTATCCAATGTATACAGCCTAATATGAAGCAAATTTATATCTTTCTTGTGAAGGTTACAACCCAGTTATTGCACAAGAAGACGGGGAAAGGGGAGAGGGAGGGAAGGGGAGGAAGAGGGTGGGGGGAGAGAGGATAAAGAGTGAGATCACATTTGAGGTCCATCTTTGAAGGGTCAGGAGAAAACTACTAAAAGCAGAACACAAATGTTCTCACATAGTAAATGAGAAAATCTCACAAATGTTATGTTGAATAGGTGGATGAAATTATCTTAGATTGTATATGAAGCCTGCACACTGTACTCCATGATTGAACTAATGTACACAGTTCAATAAAAAAAAAAAAAAACAACCAAAAAAAAAAACCCCAACAAAATGCCAACTTAGCACCATATTGAAATACTTCTATTTTCTAAAGGATAAAATCTAAGCTCTTTAGCAGCCCTTTCTAGGCCCTCCATAACCTTACCTCTGCTCAGTCCTGAAGCCATCAAATTGGCATTTCATGCTGGAACAATTCTGAACAGCTACTGCTGGTCTATTACACGTGACCTGGAAGACCCTCTCCATCCTTTGTTGGCTAGCCAACTCCTCATCCCTCAGGTCCAGAGGCACCTCTTGTAGGAAGCCTTGCCTGCCTTGTTCATCATGGACTCAGGAACACACTCATGGATGGAGCATTCTCACGGACTCAGGTACGCTCTCACGGATGGTAGTCTGGGCTCTCTGTCAGGGAACATCATCATTTCCTAGGGGGAAGTGGTCTGTTTAACTGATGCAGAGTTTGTCACTAGGGCCCCTTTATATCTTTAGCCCCAGGAATAGGTGCTTGATAAATGCTTCTGCTGTGATCTCATTTCAGGGAACAATATATATATTATATATACAGTCACAGAAAAAAAAAAACCGAAAGATATCCATAAAACATGGCTAGATTGGAACTTTTTCTTATTTGGGCTACTAGAAGTTTGAGCAGAAGGTTTACCCACCTTACTATGTTACAGAAGAAAAATAAAGTTGCTTTTCAAATTTGGGAAAGGAATGTGGTGGAGGAGGAGAAAGAGAAGAAGTAGACAACAAAGAGAAGAAGTTTTTCTAATTCTGTGACCTTGAACCAGTACTCTCCAAATACATAAAACTACCTCTGGTAGGAAATATTTAAAAAGCAGCATAGAAATCCAATTTTACCAGTTCCTCCTACTTCCTTTGTAAATGATGGACCATGCTCACCCCTCCTCACTCACAAACCCTGCTGGCATCCCTTACTCTGCCCCAAAACATATTGTATTAAAAATTAGGTTTTGTAATATTTCTGTGCTGCCTTCAGGTCTCAGCCTCAACTGGGGACATAAGGCTAGCAGATGGGCATCGTTTTAAAGAAGTTACAATATTAGAGTTGAAATCTCCACCTCTGTTGATTACGGCCCTGAAGACTTCTTATCACGAAAGCAGAATTTCACAGCCCCCTGATATTAAGAATGTTGATATTCTGGCCTTAGTGCAGCTGCCTGCTCATGAGGCCAACAGATGGGCAAACTTTATCTTAAAAAAAAAAAGGAGGGGGCTGTGTTGTAAGGTTTCACTTCTCGACCCAGTCTCTGAGGCTTTGAACGTGCACTATACTGCGTCCTTGCTGCTTCCTTATTAGAAGAACCTAGGGGACCTTTGGTGCCCTTCCTCCCTCTAATTGGAGCCACTGGGATAAGAGAGCTAAGAGGCCAAAGCTAACTTAATTCACGTGTCGTAGACGACATTCCTACGGTTGGACTGTTACCATGACCCTGACCTTCACCTGTTGCAATTCTGGAAGAATACTTAGGACCAGGAATAAAGACTGTTGGGGGGCCTGCCGCAGCCACACACAAACCCTTTCCCCTTTTCCTCCTCCTCTCTTCCTAAGACAAAGACGCAACGATCTGGCCATCCCACCCCTGAGAAGTTTGTGCCAAAAGACCCTAACCTGACAGGCAAGCGGTGGAATTTGCCCACCCCCTATAGTCCCTTAAGTCAAATTGCCTTCCATCCCCCCCACCTCACCCACAGATGCCATCTTTGCACTGCCCAGGTTGGTCATCTCCCCTCTCAATAAAGCTGACCTAAACTTCTCCTCTCCCAATGTAGCTTCCTCTCGGGGTGCCATCGTTTAAACCTTTCAAAGACAACAGTGTGGAAAACCAAAAAATTATCAGATGTGTATATTGTTTCTAGAACATGGCATCAAATTTGCAGGTCAGTGAGGGCCTATTTTATAGTCAGTCAACAAACAATAATGAGGTAAGCACTACATTTTAATGTTTTCCTTTACAACAACCTTTAAAGGAAATCTTTCTCCCCAAGTCGTGCACAAATTTACTAAGCTGGATAAGTATAATAAAATATGGGATGATAAATACGTGAATGGAATACTTGTAACCTGAGAGACAGCGGAATGTACTTCCCAGAGAAGCCAAGTCTCCAGGCCTCCAGTGCCATGGTGTGGTGGGAAGGGCATAAGTCTCCAGCACTCAGGCCTATCTTCAAATCTCTTTTCCACTATGATACTGACTAGCCATGTGACTTTAGGCCAAGCACATTGTCTCTTGAGCTTCAGTTTATTTATTCATAAAACTGGACCAATAATAGGCACCCAATAGATCTTATTGAGGTTAGAGATCTGGATTTAACCAGTCCGAGCTTCTGAAGTTGATTCAATTTGTTCCTCAACCACGTATGCCCTGCAGTCAGGCCCTGAACTCACCCCTTTGGCCTTTCTGGGCCACCTGCTTCACATCCCTCCAGTGGGACTCGGTGGGGTGGCATTCCCTCTCCCCTCTTGGCCTCTCTCTGTCCCCTGGGGGATGCTCTCTTGCTGTGTGGCTGTTTCCCATGTGCATTGTTTATCTTTTTTTTTTTTTTTTTTAAGAAAGTGACGTGCAAACATCTATAGTTTGAATGTCACTTATTTAAATGTAGATTCATTTCTTTCCCCAACACATTGATAATATTTTTTCTTAACACCGGAACATTTCCTTTATTTATTTATTTATTACTTACTTTTGTGACAGAGTCTCACCCTTTCGCCCTGGGTAGAGTGCCGTGACATCATAGCTCATAGCAACCTCAAACTCCTGTGCTCAAGTGATCCTCTTGCGTCAGTTTTTCCATTTTTAGTAGAGACGAGGTCTTGCTCTTGCTCAGGCTGATCTTGAACTCCTGAGCTCAAAGCAATCTACGTGCCTCAGCCTGCCAGGGTGCCTCAGCCACCATGCCCAGCCAGATATTAAATTTTTATGGGAGTGGAAAAGCTACCTATGAAGAATTTCCAGAGATATTAGAAACTAATGATATTTGAAATATTAATTTAACATTGCATTGACATGAATTGGGACTTTCAAACATATTTTTTAAAACAAAAGAACCAACTCATGGCATACATACTAATGCTGGACTGTCTACCATTTGATTCCAACATTTGTGGGTGGCTCAATGCAGTTTGCTGTAGTTAATGAGGAATTTAGTGCAGTGAAGGGGAAAAAAAACACATTTAGGTAACTCCTTTGTTCTTATTAACTGATTCTACAAGAACAAGTCGCAGCAAGCTGTATCTATGCTTTTCCAGCGTGGGTTGATACTTGACTAGGGCAGAGAGAATCTCTCCCTCACTTCCCATTAATCACCTGCTGAGGGGAGGCCAGGGGATTGGCTCAGGGGCCTCATTTAAGGAAAGAGGTTCAGAATCTGTCATTTCCTTAGGCTCTTGGGAGCCTGATTACCAACCAGATATGCTGTCTGGGTACCACCCTCCCTGTGGAGAGTTCATGGAACTGGTACCTCTTCTATCCATTTTGTCCCTAGAGAATAGGCTAGTAAATGAAACTGATGGTGTCCTATAAAAATCTTATTTAAAGATTTGTAAATCTTGTAAAAAATAAGGGTCATTTAGTTTTATGCCTCAACTATCCTCTCACTCCTATTCAAACAGCACTTCTGCACGGGTCTGATGTTTGAACAATTTTGAAGACTACAAACTTGTCTTTGGGCCCCTACCTTTCATTATTATTATTTTATTCACTCATTGCCCCTTTGTGGTACAGGACCCCACTCCATCACCCAGCATGTCTATGCTCACCACTGCCATTACACATTGCTTCCTGGAAATGCTGCACCTTTCAAAGCACTTTTTCTAGGGCGAGTTTGTGAACTTAATTGTCAGACTTCCTAGGCAACAGCTCTAATGGCCATTCCAGAAAAAAAGTTCTAACACTGCTTTGAAGGGTAGGCTAGGCGCTGGCGAGGCTGCATAGCTTCCCAAGAGGAGGACCTTGAAGGTGACCATAATGATACTCAGCAATGTGGTCTGTAGCGCTTTTTCTAGGATTACTTTGTGAACTTGGTTGTCCAACCTTGTGTAAACTTATTTGAAGTTTCAAGTCAAAAGGGATCTGAGGCACTCAGGCATCACGTGTGAAACTCTGTTGTGAAATGGAAGGTTCGCTTGTCTGCTGACAGACTGTTAGGCACTGGCAGGCTGGGGTGGAGAAGCGTTTTACTTCGGGGTGATGGGGGAGAGGGAAGAGAAAATAGAATCTCCTGACTTAGTAAGTCTCCTGACTTAGTAAATCTCCTGATTTAGTAAACACTGGAATACATAATTTGCTGAACCAAGCTATTTTGAGAAAACAGTGGAATTGAAGTTAGAATTTAGAATTGGCTTTCTTTTTTTGGAGAAAAAGTTAAATTCAACTTTTTGAATCTAATTACAGTGGATACTAAAACAAAGCCTACTTTATCTCTTTGGGAAGAGTGCCATGGCATCATAGCTCACAGCAACCTTAAACTCCTGGGCTCTACAATCCTCCTGCCTCAGCTTCCTGAGTAGCTGGGACTACAGGCACCAGCCACTGCACCCAGCTTGTTTTTCTGTTTTTAGTAGGGATGGAGTCTTGCTCTTACTCAAGCTGGTCTCAAACTCCTAAGCTCAGACAATCCACCTGCCTTGGCCTCCCAGATTGCTATGATTAAAGGTTTGAGCCACCATACCCAACCTAGGAATGACTTTCATAAAAATGCAGGATGAATGGTACTGGAACTGATGGGCCTAGCCTAATATCATCAACATTCCAAAAGATACCCTTGAGAATTATGAGTTCCATCTTCCCTAAGTGTGCACCTGTTTTCTTTCTCGCCATGTTTCCTTCTCTACAGCTTTCTCTATCAATTTTGGCCACATATTCATTGAGGATTAAAACAACACCAGCACTGCAATTTTTTTCTTGGTTGAAAGTTTGCTTTGAATTCGACACTGTGACCTCCATAGCACTACCTGTATTCCTACAGTCATATGTAACTGTTCATGATACATTATGTGTTATAAGAAAAGGCTTTGAGATTTGTGCATGAAGCTGTGAAAATATTGTGTCATGTTTAAGTGCACTCCCCCAGGGGTGCTCATGTCATACAGGGCCTCAGTGTCAGCAAGTGCCAACAGTATATAGAGAGTCGCTTCCCTAATTGCCCCTTCATGAGTCGAGGCTGTAACAACAATAGCAATACTTTCCAGGTACCAGGAATTGTGCTAAAACTTTATATGAATGGATGTGTTCAATCTGCATGACAATCCTAGAAGGAAAGTACTAACTCATAAGGGATATGTGGGTCACTCCTAAAGTTTTGAGACCAACTGTGTTATGGTCCATTAGTTCACTTCCAAGAAACACAGTCAACAGGGCTCTTTCTGCTCACCTGTGCAAGTGTCAAGGTGTTCAGCTTATCAGTGTTGCTGGGAGGGCTTCACTTGTTTTCATTTTATGTTTCTTGATTTTTGCATATTTCAAAATTTTCATAATGACCCACATATATGCACTGAAACCTGTGCCAATCTAAAACTTGTCTAAGGAGATGTCAGGTTAGGTGTTGTGCCTTGGCCCAAGTCCAAGAACAGTTCCCTGATGACCAGGTGTCAGTGTCAATCCCTATAATATCACTACCAAAGTGTGACCCAAAGGCCTGAGGCCAGCATGGATTTGTGGGACAGTTAATTTAATTCCATTCATAGGACTTAAACACTTCTTTTACTAAGAACAATGATTAAAGTAAGTAAACAAGGGAAGTTAAATCTGATCTAAAAGCCTCTCAACATAATTAAATACTGAGCGTGACCTAGTGAAGGTCAAATATGTCATAATTAATATAAAATGAGTATCTACAACACATTTCTGAAGTAGGCTTTGTTTTAGTATCCACTGTAATTGGATTCAACTCACTGCTCCACTTAACGTTTGTTTTTTTTTTAAATAAGAGTGAATCGATGTGCTTAGGACTTATTCTAATGACTGTTTCCACTTAGCTTTTTGCTATTAGAAACCAAGTCACTAAAAAAAAATAGTAAAGAGCATGAACTAGAGAGTTTATCATAAACAGAACTGACCCAATTTCCATATGCACTTGAACATTGTACTGAAATATAAACTGTGTGTTTTGACCTTACACAATCTAGTTTCCACTTGCACAACATTGCTCGGGAGAATTCAGCCTTGAGTACTGAGAGGGATGGGTTTAGGTAACTGCACGAAGACTTGGACTCAGATAAGTGAACAGGTACAGGTGGAATTTAGAATTATGAGTTGAAGTGAGCAAAGATTTGTTGAAGACATTTAAGGTTCAAAGCTGACGACTTGGCTTTATGTCATCATGGCTAAAGCATGAACTTTTCTTTAGGAAAAAACGTATATTAAGTGATAAGATAATTTTGTTTGTATCACTGGCCTCATCTTTTACCTGTCCAGAAGTCCTTTCAAGTCTGCAAAGTCAAAAAGAGGGAAGAAAAATTGGCCTATTGTGAATCATGACTTAATTATTCATGAGGTATATAGTGTATGTCAAAGAAAGAGATTAAAAATGTTTGATGTATTCTGCCTGGGAGACAAATATTATCCTGGGGTAATATTTATCATCAGGTAGAGAATATGAAACGAGTCGTAGTTGTTACATTCTAGGCCATGAAAATCAGAGGGATGTAAGTTTTATCTCTCATGGGTTGAGCACGTCTTTGAAATCGGCATTGTGCGCCTCTGTGAAACACAAGGCTTTATGTATTGCCCCAAATTGAGAGATCATAGTGGATTACTAACATTTGCCCTTTCTGATTTTCCCCCAGCATCTGGAATGTTTGCCAAAGTGTAACTTACATGTGCAGGTAAATATGAACTTGAAATCCCCACTGTTTAAGGTTAGGCCATTCTAGATGTAACAGCCTCTACTTTGATAGGCATAGAAATAACAGAGTGCTAATGCTGACACCCTTACTGACATATTGGTCTGGATTTTGACCATGAGATTAGCAACCGTTCTAGCTTTAAGCCTTGGTGACATGGGATAGGGTTAGTATTTTAATCTTAATAACAACTGTCATAATAATAATGGACAGCATTAACTGGGTGCTTATTATGTTCCCAGTGGGGGTGTATCAGGAGAGAAGTCATGGAACTGAACTTGGTAGAGCCTCCTACAAGAAGTCACAAGCCACTTGACTCCCAACTTGTTTTTAGAAAGCAAGATGTCTGACTGTCGTTTCAATTACTGCACACATTTCCATACGGTAGTTACGATTGCAGTACATTCCAAAAGAAAAGAAATAAGTTTTGAAATCTGAAATAATTACATATTGACTAATCACATAGTTGAAGAGATTAAAATTTCTTTAAACTATGTGATTTCCATTTCAGGTATGGTAAGAATGAAATACTTTCACCACTCTCTCTGCATGAATAATAAACTTCTGAGTTTACAGCAATGGGCCGAACAAAATGAACATTCTGATCTCTAATGAGAGGAATGAACACGTGTGAGGTGAAGGGATAGAAATGGTAGGATTCACATTTCCAGAGAATTTAATTCTGAACCTCTGCCTAGTAGGTTCTGAATTGTTTTTGAATCTTGTCTTTAGTTTGCTATTCTTTTTTTTTTTTTCCTTTGGAGACAGGGTCTCACTCTGTCACCTTGCGTAGAGTGCTGTAGTGTCATAGCTCATAGCAACCTCAAACTCCTGGGCTCAAGTGATCCTCCAGTCTCAGCTTCCCAAGTGGCTGGGACTACAGGTGCCCACCACCACGTCCAGCTAGTTTTTCTATTTTTAATAGAGATGAGGGCTCGCTCTTGTTCAGGCTGGTCTGGGACCCCTGAGCTCAAGGGATCCTCCTTCTTCGGCCTCCCATAGTCCTGGGATTACAACTGTGAGCAGCCTTTACCTTAGTATGTGAACGAGTGTTCTCTTAAAAATAAATAATAGGAAAAAAAGTGAAAATTTTAAGCTTTCAGCGCAGGCAGAGGGGGAGGGACTTTCATTTTGCTGCGATGTTTTCAAATAGCCTAGATGTGTTCTCCAAATAAAGTACAAGGAGAAAGGGTGACATTAGAAAAACAGAAGTGAAAATTGAGGTCTGTAATTCATATGAAAAATGACTCTCCCTTAAAACTTAGTGGGAAATTATAAGTAGTGACCACTTCTAAATTATTTGTGCTTTCTAATGTGCTATGACTTCATGTTTCTGCTTTTATAAATGTTGATTTTAGAATCTGTTTATTTTTATTTACTGAATAATGGAATAATGAATAGATTTTATTACACAAGTGCCTTAGACTATAATAAGCTATCTTTTGGTTACTGCTGGCACATGCCAACATTTTTAAGAAAGGAGGGGAAGGCTCAGTGAGAAAGTTGACTTCAATGTCCCGTTGTTGCCCTCTTAATCCTAAGTATGTCCAGCTGCCAGTGTAAGTGGATTCTTGAGGCATTCCTAGCAGAGGCTGGTGGGAGTAGTTGCATTTGCAAACTTCCTGAATATGCTGGTGGCCGGCCTGACCTCAGCTCTGCCTCAAACCTCCAATCATGCACACGTGGCACTAGGGCACCCAGGAAGGGAGGCCCCAAAGAGGAGCTGCCAATGTTGACATTGGTACATAGAGTTCCATTCCATCCCATCACACGTAGTCAGGAGAGATGGCTATTTTCTACTCTCTTATTAAGTTTAAGTTCTTTTCCTTTTAGAGAGAGAACAGTTTTGAGCTTCTATGTAGCTGTTGCAGATGTTTTAAAAAATGTAATACACCAGAAGCAGTGTTTTTTTTCCTTTATTAATGATGAGTATGAGTCACTCCATGTCTGTTTCTTCATCTTGAAGGCTGTCAGGACTGAACTCCACTCGCCATGTTTGTTTTCTGCAGCATCATGGTCTGATTAATGCTTTGTCTCCTGATCTCTATTTTTCTTCATTTTCTTTCTTTATTTTTTGAGACAGAGTCTCACTCCGTTGCCCTGGGTAGAAAGCTATGGTGTCACAGCTCACAGCAACCTCAAATTCTTGAGTTCAAGCCATCCTCTTGCTTCAGCCTTCTGAGTAGCTAGGACTACAGGCACCCACCACCATGAGTGGCTGGTTTTTCTATTTTTAGTAGAGATGAGGTCTCACTCTTGGTCAGGCTGGTCTCGAACTTCTGAGCTCAAGTGATCCTCTCACCTTGGCCTACAGAGTGCTGGGATTATAGGCATGAGTCACTGAGCCTGGCCTCCATCTTCCTTCAAATATGCTAGGGTATGTGGTGAGGCCATGGGCTTCCAGCTGGCTGTGGCTTTTCTGCAAATCCCTGTGTGCAGCTTCATTAAAAGCCTGTTTCTCTTATATAATCATACCAGTCAGTCTCTCAGTGATAAATCCAGAGGCTAAGCAAAAAATTGAGAAGGAATTCATCTTTGTCCCCAAGGTTCCCTGTTTTGGGAAATTATTGAACAAGGGATAGATCCTTTGTCTGTTTGCAGGGACAAAAGGCAAAGAGCCTGCTTAGGGGTTGACAAGGATCTGTTGAGGAAGGCTGTCCCAGGCCACCTCTCTAGCAGTAGATATTGGCAAGTCACTGACAGAGGAGCACTAGCTTCTACCTTCTCAGTGGCCAGATCACTCCAGAGAGCTCTTGGCTAGAGCCCACCTTATCTGGTCTTCTGTTAACTGGCTACCACTTGATTCTTACCAACTGCCCAGGGGGAGAGATTTCTGAGTGGTTTAACTGATATGATCTAAAAGAAAGCCATTGCCAGGCTCCGTGGCTCACACCTGTAATACTAGCACTCTGGGAGGCCGAGGTGGGTGGATCGCCTGAGCTCACAGGTTTGAGACCAGCCTGAACCAGACAGAGACCCTATCTCTAAAAATAGCTGGGTATTGTGGTGGGTGCCTATAATCCCAATTACTTGGGGAGGCTGAGGCAAGAGAATCGCTTGAGCCCAAGAGTTTGAGGTTGCTGTGAGCTATAACACCACAACGCTCTACCAGGGGGTGACAAAGTGAGACTCTTTTTCCAAAAATAAAATAAAATAAAATGAAATGAAATAAAATAAAATAAATAAACTTAAAAAAAAAGCCATTCACCTGGATTAGTGATTTTCAACCAGTGAGCCATGAAAAGATCTTAGGTGTGCCTCGAAAAGTTTTAAAGATCATTAATTAAATTATTTTCAAAAGAAGTTCAAAGCACAGTAAGTATATTCTTTTCTTTACTCTTTTTTTTTTTTTTGATCAACATCATTAAAGTGTGCCGTGGAAGTTTAACTACAGGTTCAAGTGTGCCGTGAGATAAAAAAATGTTGAAAGACACTGAGCTAGGTGGAGAGAGGCTGTTAAAACACGTCTACAAAGGCACAGAGTTTAGAGAAATCAGGGATGTAGTCCACCCCACGGTACAGGAAATTTTGACCTTAGAAAGTTTCCAATTGTCACCCAATGACTTAGGGATATTTGAGAGGGTCATTCCTATGTGCATTGACTTTAATCATTAAATAGTAGTGTTAGAACTATAATAGCAAACCAGAGGTAATTCAATTGAGTTGGCTTTGGTACCTAACCAGAAAAATCATTTATTTGCCGAGTGATCTGTATGAGTTTTGTTTTTGTCTTTTTTGGTTAGCCCAAGGTGAGTCTGTCTCAGAGTTTGTCTCATTTAGTCTGTCATAACACTAAAGGAGGTAGATCTTAGGAGGTAGGAGGTAGATCTCATTTGCTGCCTTTTACAAATGAGGAACCTGAGAAGAGAACTCAGCCTTTTCCCTTGTGTGACAGCCCAGGCTTTCCCCACTACTGTGAAGTCTCCTGTCTTGAATGAGGGTAGAATAAGGTAGAAATATATTGAAACTTTATTGTTTCTTTAAAATGATCCAGATTTTTATTTCAGTTTGTTCTATCTCAGAAAAATGTTAGCTGCTGCTTCCATTTTCTTGTCCTCACCTCAGAACCACTCTGAACTCAGAGTTAGTCCTAGCCCCGGCTTGATGAATATTATTACATACAACCTCATATTTGCATCATTTTAATGGATGTTTGCCAGCAGAACTTAACTCCTAAAATGAATTACATGGATAACCCATGGTCCTTTTAGGGATATATCAATACTCGGCCAGGTGTGGTGGCTCACACCTGTAACCATACCACTCTATAAGGCTGAGGCAGGAGGATCACTTGAGCTCATGAATTTGAGACCAGTCTGAGCAAAAGTGAGACCCTGTCTCTACTAAAAATAGAAAAGCTAACTGGGCATTGTGGCAGGCACCCATAGTCCCAGCTACTTGGGAGGCTGAAGCAAGAGGATGGGTTGAGCCCAGGAGTTTGAGGTTGCTGTGAGCTAGGCTGACACCATGATACTCTAGCCTGGGTAACAGAGCAAGATGCTAGTTCAAAAAAAAAAAAAAAAAATATATATATATATATATATTTTATGCTAAAATAAATATGTAAGAAGCAAATTAAATAGCAACTTTAATGACTGTATTTGATGGGAGTTAGCATAGTGGAAAGTTCCTCGTTGCCTAAAAATTTGTTTTCTCCTTTGTTAATGGAAATCCAGCTTAGCTAAATACATGGTTGTTCAGCTGGGGGCCATATTTCCCATCACCCCAGCAGCTAGGGTTGGTCGTGTGACTACACTCCCATTACAGGGATGTGAGAAGAAGTAATGGACATGACTTCTCTGTCATTTGTCCGAAAGGAAATTGGTGCCATCACAGCTCACTGCAGCCTCAAACTTCTTGGCTCAGTAGATACTCCCACCCTAGTCCCTCCTTCCCCTGCACATGCACCGCCATGCCCAGCTGGTCTCTCTTCCTTTCTGAAAGGTACTTTGTAGACATGGCATTGATTCAAAGAGGTGGCAGAGATAATGCCCTAAGGCAGAAATTCTCAATGCCATCCCTGGATCCCTAGGGATCCCTGAGACACTTTCAGAGGGTTGAATTGCCAAAGCTCCTTTGATCATCATGCTGTGATGTTATTTGCCTTTTTCACTGAGCTGCCATTTATGTGATGGTGCTAAAGCAGTGGTGGATAAGATTGCTGGCACCTTGAGTCAAGGTGGTGGGTGGCACCAAGTGCTCCTAGGGTTCCTCATGCCATACACTCACAGAGGAAAATGCCAGTCACACTTAAAAATGTCCTTGATGAAGCTGTAAAAATGACCAATATTATTAAATTTGAAACTTTTTATAGCAAGTGTAAAGAAATGAGAAATATGCATAAAACACTTGTATGAAGTATGCTTGTGTTGAAGCATGTGTGCGCTGTTTGAGCTGAGAACCAAGCTATTCATTTTTTTTAATGCAACACCATCTTTACACCATTTTACTTGAAAAATACAATTGACAGTCAAATCATGGTTATTCAGACTGGCGGTCTTGGCAGACATTTCCTTGGACATGAACGAAGCAAGCCTATTGCTTCATGGAAAAATAACTATTTGTTGCTAGAGATAAAACTCAGGCTCTAAAAAGGAAATTAGCATTGGAAAACTTGTGTCTGCCACTATAAATTTGATAGCTTCCAAATACTGTATTTAAAGACTTCTGATGATTGATGTTGATATTAAGGAATTTTTAAAACATCATATAAGTTTTCTAAAATTCAGAAGTATGCACCATTTAGTAAGTCATTTTTCCCCTGTGATGAATACAGCATGTTACCCAAGTCGTTCATGTGGAAAAGCCACATTCAAGTTGCAACACGGACCAGTGAATTTTCCTACGACAGAATATGAAAAGTTCATCGATACCGTTTTGGATTTTTACATTCTAACCAACCTTTAAAACTTTAGCACTTGTTTTATTTATTTATTTTTTTTAAGAAAAGGGATTTACCAAGAGATTGACAGTTACACTTTTTGACAGAACTGGAATACATTGAATTACAGAGCAAATTCACTGAGA
Source organism: Perodicticus potto (assembly GCA_963574655.1). Classification (NCBI taxonomy): domain Eukaryota; kingdom Metazoa; phylum Chordata; class Mammalia; order Primates; family Lorisidae; genus Perodicticus; species Perodicticus potto. Next base: position 19,711 of record CAUYRH010121585.1, on the reverse strand, counting down.
CAATGAAGACATTGAGAAGGTAGAAAGCAGAACGCAGCTCTTTGATGAAGGTGGAGACATGGAGAGGCCAAGAGCTATCCCCTCAAGCAGCAGTGAGAACTCCTGAGAGACCACCTTCTTCATCCAGATAGAATCCTTTCTCCTGATCTAGTTCAAAGCCATGAATTTCTGTAACTGTTTCTCCCATCCCTTGGGTCTGTGTTTCCAAACACACAACAAATGCTGCCAAGAAAACCAAGTGCTGCAACAAGAGCCTCCAGTGTTCATGAGATCTGTAATATTGTCCAGCAGGGAACTTGCTCTGCAAAGATGTTAGGTGTGTGTTTTTACTGTACCAAAATGTTCTTGAGCTTTCAGTTCTTTGAAATGTCCTGAAACCCAGCACCCTGATGGACCCCTAGGAGTTGAGTTAAAATCTGCAAGATATTTGTTCTAAATCCTGTGCAACTTTTGGGATTTCCTTTTGGATATCCTGCTCGGCAGACCCAGAGCCCTGCAGCTCCATGCAGACTTTGCTCATAGACACGGCGTCAGGTGCACTCCAGTCAGCCTGGGTGGCAATGGTGGCCAGAGGAATAGGTTCTGGAGACACTGCAATAATGCACCTGGACAGATTGAACGCAGAAGCAGGTGTGAAAATCCAGCTGCCTCCCCGCCCTCTCCCAGAACATTACAGGGTACAAATGTTGAGGTCACATGTAACCCTTTGTACCATGAGAGTCAAAGCCACCTGTCCCTTATTAATACAGTCGTGAAAGAGATTTGTAAATGTAGAACAATCTCACTTTTTAAAAAAATGTTTTGCTTTCTTTTTTAAAAAAAATTTCAGAATATAACAGGGTGTTGAAATGTTTTGGTTACATAAATGGCCTTTCTACAGCTTGAGTCAAAGTTATAAGTGTGCCCCTCCCCTGGACAGTGTGCATTGTACCCGTTAGATATGAATTTACCCCTTCCCTCTGCCCCCTCATGTGCTTGCTTTCCCTTGAGTCTTACTACCAGGTGTGAACATGGGTGTTGATTGTTTAGTTCCAATTTAATAGTGAGTACGCGTGGTGTTTGTTTTCCATTCTTGTGATACTTCACTTAGAAGAATGGTCTCCAGTTCTGTCCAAGTTGTTACAAAAAATATTCCATGTTTTTGGTTTTGTTTTCTTTTTTACACCATGGTACACATATACCACATTTTGTTAATCCATTCTTGTACTGATGGGTACTTGGGTTGGTTCCTCATCTTTGCAATTGTGAGTGGCACTGCAATAAACATTTAAGTGCATTTTTTTTGTTTCTTTGATAAAACAACTCTTTTCCTTTGTATATATGACTAATAGTGGGATTGCTGGATCAAATGTAGTTCTACTTTTCGTTCTTTGAGGTTTATCGATATGACTTTCCATAGAGGTTGTAGTAGTTTGCAGTCCTTCTTATCCTGCGTAAGTGTTCCTTTCTCTCTACATCCACACTAGCATCTGTTGTTTGGGGGCTTTTTGGTAACAAGGCCAAGCTTATCACTAAAGCTTAAGATTTTTTTTTTTTTGCTCTAAAAGTCTCTCTTATTCATGTTAACATCTGGGTTTCTTAATGTTTGTGGTAGGCTGAATCATGCTCCCACCCCGAAATGTCCACATCCTAATCACTGGAACTTACAAATACGCTACTTTGGGCTTTGGGGGTGTGATTAAGCTATGAATTTTGAGATGGGCTAATATTCTGGCTTATATGCCTAGGTAGTATGTAGTCACTAGAATCTTTACAAGAGGGAGCCAGGAGGGTCAGAGGCAGAAAAAGGGGAAGTAATGAAGGAAGGGGAGATTGAGTGATGTGCTTTAAAGTTTGAGGAACAGGTCATAATCCAAGCGATGCGTATGGCTTCTGGAAGCTTAAAAAGGCAAGGAATAAGATTCTCCCCTGAAAACTCCAGAAGGAGCCACGCAGCCCAGCTAATACCTTGATTTTAGATCTCTGACTTTCAGAACTGCAAGTTAATAATGTGGTGTTGCTCTGAGACTCTAAGTTTGTGGGGAAACTTATATATAGGAAATGAATATAATGTTATTTTTAAAAGATTTAAATATTTCAAACATTTCTCAGTTTTCATTTTGAAAATGATAAATACTGATAGAACACAAGTAAACGAAAGCTCTTCAGAGTCCTAGTAGTTTTTAAAAGTGCATTGCTGATCTCAGTAATTCTGAGATCACAAAGTTTGAGAACTATTGCCCTAAGAATGGCAGAACAAAGGCCAGGCATGGTGGCTCACGCCTGTAATCCCAGCACTATGGGAGGCTGAGGCAGGTAGATTGTCTGAGCTCAGGAGTTTGAGACCAGCTTGAGCAAGAGCGAGTGCCCACTCTAAAAATAGCTGGGTGTGGTGGCAGGTGCCTGTAGTTCCAGGTACTTGGGAGGCGGAGGCAAGAGGATCATATGAGCCCAAGAGTTGGAGGTTGCTGTGAGCTGTGACACCATAGCACTCTACCAAGGGCAACAAAGTGAGACTCTGTCTCAAAAAAAAGAAAAAAAGAAATGAAGGAATTGGCAGAGCCATCCATGAAGAACCATCTTATTTATATTATTACATATACAGTCTCTTGGTTACAGCAACCCAGCCTGTACCTAACACAATTAGCTAATGCTATCTTTATATTTTCTTCTAACTGTAGAATTCATTTCAAAATTAATTTTCAATTGATTTGAAGATTATTTTAAAATCTCATCTTGTTTTTATTATTTATTTATTTGGACAGAGTATTACTTTACCACAGTAGAGTGCTGTGGTGTCATCATAGCTCACAGCAACCTCAGACTCTTGGGTTTAAGTCATCCTCCTGCCTCAGCCTCCCTAGTTGCTGGGACTGTAGGCACCTGCCACCATGCCTGGCTAGTTTTTTCTATTTTTAGTAGAGACGGGGTCTTGCTTTTGCTCAGGCTGTTCTCTAACTCCTTAGTTCAAGCGATCTTCCCACCTTGACCTCTCGGAGTGTTGAGATCACAGGCATGAGCCACTGTACTGGGCCAAAAACAGCTCATCTGATTTTTAATGAAAAAAAGACCAAAATAAAATTAGGAGTAGTTTTAGGAAAATGTTTCTTTTCCCCATTAAGTCTTATTTTTAATTAATATTGAGATAGTCTTTTCTCTGCATTCAAGGTTGAAAAAGGCTTTAATATGATTTTCCTAATCTTTAGAATAACGTGAGTTTTTTTCAGTGATGATCGGTATGACCTACTGTTAACTCCTCTGCTGATTCTTGCAAGTCTTCGGATCTTATCAAAAAGTGAAATCATTTTGAGGAATTAAAATAATGATGCCTATGATTTTGCCTTATAACATACGTTGATTTTTCACTTCTAGAATTTCTCACCACCTGTCAACGCAGATTGAGAAGCTATTTGAACTATGGGGATGTATTAGAAATCCAGAAAGTTGCTTCTTCCTGCTTCTCCCTCTCTTTTCCTACTCTCTTCTTTCTCATTTCCTTTTTCCTTCTAAAATACAAAATAATGTGTAAACTTGTATGTCCGAAAAAAAGAAATCCAGAAAGTTAAGGAGACTTGACTGGAAATAATGTAACTATCTTCTGGCAGCGCTTGTCCCCAAATCAATTTTATGCAGACATACTAAAAGACCACATTTTTGTTGATAACATACAACTGGTTTTTTTGGAACATTCATAGGTTATTAACTGGTAAGTGTTTAAATTATAATAGAAATACATGCTTTTCTAAATACCCAGTGTGCCTAAATAGCTTTTTATTAATTTTTTTTTTTTTTGAGACAGAGCCTCAAGCTGTCACCCTGGATAGAGTGCTATGGCATCATAACTCACAGCAACCTCCAATTCCTGGGCTCAAGCGAGTCTCTTGCCTTGGCCTCCCAAGTAGCTGGGACTACAGGCGCCCACCACAACACCCGGCCATTTTTTGGTTGCAGCCTCATTGTTGTTTGGTGGACCCAGGCTGGATTTGAACCCTCCAGCTCAGGTGTACGTGGCTGGCGCCTTAGCCTGTTGAGCCACAGGCGCCGAGCCAACCTAAATAGCTTTTTAAATGTTTAACCTCTTTCTTATTAAAATTCCAAGACATGATGTAGGCAGTGAATATAAGTAACAATCATTAGAATTATAATTGAAGCACATTAGCAAATAGTGCCATCATGTCTTTTACTATGATATTTGCCTAAAAAGAGATTCAGGATCCGGGAGCAATAGTGAACAATGTGAAACTCAGAAAAGTTACGTCAATAAATAAGTCAGAGGATTTACAGAGCTAGAGAGACCACCAAGTTTGTATATATAAAAGGACTCAGTGAGAAGAGACGAGATGTCACATCACAGGACGTATCCTTGGTGAGAAAAAGCTAAGAAATTCAAAACAACAATGTTTGACAGATCTTGCATATATTCACATGGCACATGCCATTATGATTATTTTCTTCTGACAGAAGTAAGTTACATAAATAGGACATCAAAAGGCGTATGTAGCTTTGATCTCATTTCTAATTAATTGCTCCCAGGGAAGATTCAGATCACATAAGCAAGGGATAGTAAGTGTTACTTGTGTAAATAATTAATAAGTATCTATGATCTATTAAGCTTTTATCCGTCCTTCCAAAGAGGGGAATGTTATCTCTGGTTCGGCCAGTAAGAAATAAACTTATCATTAACTCTCTTCTCTGGGCTTATCTTTTTACAACTTGGAAAGGTTTCCTCAAGAGCAAAACCATTGCTGTGATCTAATAGAGAAGAGTGTGTTTTACGGCGTAAGCTATGATTAAGAATTTCTTTTTAGCAAATGCTGGTGCAGATGTGGTGAGAAGGGATCACTTTTATACTGTTGGGGGGACTGCAAACTAATACATTCTTCTTTTTGGAAAGAAGGCTGGGGAATCCTCGAAGATCTCAAAATGGCCCTTCCTTTTGATCCTGCAATACCATTACTATACAGCTACCCAGAAGAAAAAAATCATTTTATTCTAAGGACATTTGCACTAGATTGTTGATCATGACTTAATTTACGATCACCAAGATGTGGAAACAACACATGAATGGATTAATAAACTGTGGAATATGTACAGCATGGGATACTATTCAGCTGTAGAAACAGATGGAGACTTTACTGCCTTGTATTAACCTAGATGGAGCTGGAGAACATTCTCTTTAGTAAAGTATCCCAAGAATGGAGAAGCTAATATCCAATATACTCAGTACTAATATGAAGCCAATAGATGACACACACACCCCAGAGAAAAACTCAATTCAATTCAAGTTGGGGGGAGAGGGGTGGAGGAGGGGGATGGGTGAGCTCCCACCTAATGGGCACGATGGTAGGGTTCATGGCACACCTCCTGGGTATGGGACACAACTACAACAGGGACCTTACCTAACAAACACAAAGACTGTAACCCAATTGTTTGTACCCTTATGTTAATCTGAAGTATTTTTGTTTTTTTAAAGAGTGGCTCTTTAAATATACTTGTGGCATAGATTTCTGGTTTGCCACCAACTCTGTTCTCATCTTCCTTAGAAGTAGACAGTAGCTGGGATGTGACTTCCCAAGAAGGGATTATATTTTCCAAGCCTGTAGCCATGAAGCATGTCCATGGGACACATCAGAGAAATGAGATGGAGGGATGTGTTTATTCCCATGTAACTCCTGAAGAGGAAATCTTAGTCCTTGCACAACTGGTGATATCCAGAACAACCTTGAAAGCTTTGAAAGTCACCTTGGGTTCCTGACACCCTGTGTGTACTAGAACTGCCCCGTGACAAAGAACACTCGCTCAGACTGTCCGTGGAAGGGGAAATAAACTTCTTCACCTTTTACTGCACCTTAGCTTGCTAATGTGTTGCTGAAGAAATTAAATCACAGCAAAAGGAATTTTCAATTCTTTCCAATCCTTTGCTGTACGTCATAACACCTAATCTGTCTAATTCCACTTCTATGGAGTAGGTGAAACCCATCTCCGGAAATGAACTTGGGAGACACACTAGTACTTTCAGTTCATTCAGGGTGGGATTGTGTTGGGCAGGGGAAGATAGAGGCCATTCTCAATGAGCATCTTCAAATTCTCCTCACCTCAAGATTTCTCTCTAAATACATCCTTGCTGTCTATATCCTTTTCACCCAAGGTCTTTATGTTATACCACTGGCTCCTTGTTTTTTTTGAGTCTCACTCTGTCACCCCTGGGTAGAGTGCAATGGCATCATAGCTCACAGCAACCTCAAACTTCTGGGCTCAGCTGATCCTCCTGCCTCAGCCTCCCAAGTAAGTGGAACTACAGGTACCCACCACAAGGCCCGGCTAATTTTTTCTGTTTTAATAGAGTGGGTTCTCACTCTTGCTCAGGCTGGTCTGGGTGGAACTCCTGAGCTCAAGCAACCCACTGGCCTCTCAGAGTGGTAGGATTACATGTCTACCACTAGTCCTGAGTCACTAGGCCTGCCTTGCCTCCTTTCTTAAAAGAAAATGTTTCTCTTCTCTTTGGGATATCGCATTCCCTTCCTGGTCTTCTTGTTTGTCCTGAAGTACACTCAGCTCCCTCAGCAGCACTTGCTTTAGTGCCTCTGTAGCAAGCGGCCACCTCAGCTTCTTTCTTTTCCTTGCCTTTCTCCTCCTCTATCCCACCTTCTTTTCCTCCAATTTTTTAAAAGACTATTCAAGCCTTCCTGCTCTAGTTTCATAAAATTTGTTTGCCTATCCTCATAAAGATTTATTTCCTCACTTAGTAAACACGAATCCAATCACATCTTTGTGAGTGTTATTCTTTTTGAAGAATTGTACAGTACTAACTGCTGTTATCGCTTTGTTTTATCTTTTTGGGGGTTTTTCCTACTTCTTTGATTCTTTGCTTCCAAGGGAAGCGGACTTAATCTCGTTCCCACTTGGCTCAGCAAATTTACATAATTTCTAAATTCTGTCTTTTAACTTCTTTTCTTTCTCCATTCTCCTCCTTCTCTCTTTTATGTACTACTGTGCATTCTCTTATGGGGGGTTAAACTCAATCTATTATGTGTTTACTTAGATATTTACATGGATGCCTTATTAGAAACTGAAGCTCAGTATTTCCCAAGTGGAAACCACCTTCCTCTCACCCAAATGAAGTCTTTTTCTTGACTTCCACATTTCTGTTCATGGTAACGTTATTTTTCAAGCAGTCAGGCTTTAAATTATAGGACAAATTTTAACAAGTCTCTCTTTCCCTTCTTAACATTGAACTATTTGCTCTGTCTTTTGGTTTCTACTTTTGAAATACTCTTCCTACCCATTCCTTTGTTCACCTTCCCCCCACCAATACTCAATGCAAGTTTACATTTGTATTTTTCCTGGGTTTTTACAATATCCATCTTATTTCTACATCATTCTTCCTTCCATCCTGTCACAGTAATTTTTCTATTACACAAGTCTCGGCATACCATTTCCCCAAGCAAATAATCTCCAGTAGCTCCCCCTTGACTTAATAAAGACAAATTCATTGACTGATTCCAACTAAGGACCTTTGCATTCTGATTTTAAAATGCCTTCAAACCCTGTTTTGCACAAGATGTACCTAGCAATCCAGCCAGGTTGATCCCTTGATCTTTCCCAGTGTGTTCTACATTCCCCGCTTCTCCCCACCTGTGCCTTCCCTTATGCAATCCTGTCTCCTTGGATGTTATTTATTGGCCTTGCCTTCACTGGATGAATTCTTCTCCATCTTTGGGTCTAGATTTAATGCCACCTCTTTCATCAAATGAAATGTCACCTATCTAAACCCTTCATTGAATGGTCTGAATCCCACTCATGACACCCATTGATGCTTTCTGAGTTAATGTTACAGATACAATACAAACAACAGTATTTGGCTCCAATTTTGCCTCTACCAAGAAGTGAACAGGTTATTTCTCCTACTGAGTCTCCACTTCTCCATATATAAAGTGGAGATAGGAGTATCTATTCTATGTCAGGGTTTCTCAAAGAGTCATATTAGATTAGGTCTGTGATAGAGTTCGGTAAATTGCTACACATTTTACAAAGATTACTTGTTATTTATTATCATCCCATATATATTTCCCTAAATATACTTTGAGCTTCTTAAAACAGGAATAATGTATTAGATATTTTCTTCTCTTCTGTAATGATTTGATTACTAGAAGGAAGTTATACATAGACCTTTTTGGGTTTTTTTTGAGTCAGAGTCTCATTCTGTCACCCTGCATAGAGTGCTATGTCATCATCATAGCTCACATCAACCTCAAACTCCTGGGTTCAAGTGATCCTCCTGCCTCAGTCTCCCAAGAACACCTGGTTAGTTTTTCTATTTTTAGTAGAGACAGGCAAGATCTCACTCTTGCTCAGTTTGGTCTTGAACTGCTAAGCTTAATCAATCTAGCTGCCTTGGCCTCCCAGAGTGCTAGGATTACAGGCATGAGCCACTGTGCCTGGTGGATACACCTTATTTAATAAGTATTTGTTGACCAACAATAAGAAAAACAATCAAAATGTTAACAAAAAAGTAAGGTAAAATTAAATAATTTGCCTGCATAATTCTAAACACCTGAATGTAATAAGATAGACTTAAGAAACTTTTTTAATTTGATGCTTCTTAGTATTTATATTTCTTTCTTTTTTTTGAGACAGAGCCTCAAGCTGTCACCCTGGATAGAGTGCCATGGCATCACAGCTCACAGAAACCTCCAATTCCTGGGCTCAAGAGAGTCTCCTGCCTCCGCCTCCCAAGTAGCTGGGACTACAGGCGCCCACCACAACGCCTGACCATTTTTTGGTTGCAGCCGTCATTGTTGTTTGGTGGGCCCAGGCTGGATTCGAACCCACCAGCTCAGGTGTACGTGGCTGGCGCCTTAGCCCGTTGAACCACAGGCACCGAGCCATATTTATATTTCTTAATGTTGAAAATGACTACACAGATTTATCGACAAAATGAAGGACAAGAAGTGGAGATAAGTGTGCTCTCTTGAATATTAAAATACCTAAAACACTTGATACATAGAATGAAATTATTTTCCTCATCTTTAAAAAAGAAGGATTAAAGGCAGGTGGAATTGCCACAACAGAACATATCAATTTCTTTGGAACATTAAGTGGATATATGGTCTTTATTATTTCAAGGCAAATTTGTGAAAGTAAAATCACCAGGCAAGGGCCAGGCACAGTGGGTCACATTTATAATCCTAGTACTCTCTGTGGCTGAGGTAGGAGGAGTCTTTGAGCTCAGGAGTTTGAGACCAGCCAGAGCAAGAATGAGACCCTGTCTCTACTAAAAATAGAAAAAACTAGCCAGCCTTGGTGGCAGGAGCCTGGAGTCCCAGGTATTTGGGAGGCTGAGGCAAGAGGATTGCTTGAGCCCAGGAGTCTCAGGTTGCTATGAGCAAAGAAGCCATGGCACTCTACCCAGGGTGACAGATTGAGACTCAGCCTGGAAAGAAAGAAAGAGAGAGAGAGAAGAGAGAAGAGAAAAGAAAGGAAGGAAGGAAGAGAGAGAGAAAGAAAGAAATCACCAGGCAAGCATTTGTTGATATTGCACAGTGATTTGTATAAATCAAAACAAGAACACCTCTGCTCAGACAATTAATTCCTCCAGAGGTTGATTAGAATAAGAGAATTTTTAAAAGACAATGAGAAGACAATCTTTAGCAGGAGGCAAATTGACATTTAAAAATATAGTCATTCCCAGTCTCTAGGGATGAATAAGAGTTAGACAAATTAGAAGACACAGGCATTCTGATCTCTGCTGAGGGCCTGTAAAATTAAATGCCAGTGGGCAGTGCCTGTTGCTCAAAGGAGTAGGGCGCAGATCCCATATGCCAGAGGTGGTGGGTTCAAACCCAGCCCTAGCCAAAAAAAAAAAAAAAAAAAAAAATTAAATGCCAGCACCATTTTATTAAAGTCTGAGTGTGCTATCTATAAATGTTTGACTAATAGGTTTTTTCCAAACAAAATAATTTATGCAACGTATGAACGTCATGAACTTGCCACCATGCTGTTACATTGGTAGCACTGTACAAACAACGTGGTGAAGTTTCATAACATAACCTTGGAATATCAGTGCCTCACAGCTGTGTTTGTGTTGACACATGGCAGTGTCTTCCTGAGTGGCATTCGTTATTCTTGTTGTGTGTTTCTGCATGCTATACGACCATATCTCTGATGGTCATTCCAGAAAAAGAGTTTCAAAATTGCTTTGAAGGGTGGACTGGTGTTAGGAGTCTGCCTTCTCCTGTGAGCCACACCAGCTTTCTAACATGTTTCTCTAGGTCCAAGTCCCCAGCTGTGTAGGTTTCCTGTATTTGGGGGACAATGGAGGGGAAGAATGGCTGTTCCTTTGAGTGATATTGTGCCAATATATGTCAGACCAAGCCACTGGGCTGCACCCCTTTCTGGAGCCACGTGATTTGCCATTAAAACTCCCCTGAGTCCTTCTTTCTGTTTTGAGGCTTGGGTGAAGCTGGGCACACTGGCTCACACCTGTAATCCCAACACTCTTGGAGGCTGAGGCAGGTGGATCACCTGAGCTCAGAAGTTTGAGACCAACCTGAGCAAAGTGAGACCCCATTTCTAAAAATAAAAAATCAGCCAGGTATTGTGGTAGGCACCTGTGGTCCCAGCTACTCAGGAGGCAGACGCAGGAAGATTGCATGAGCCCAGGAGCTTGAGGTTGCGATGAGCTATGATGCCATGGCACTCAACCCCAGGGGGATTGAGAGATTCTGTCAAAAAAAAAAGAGAAGGGTTTGTTTGAGGATCTTCCCGTGTGCTGTGTTTTTTGTTAGTATCTTGTCCCTGCTCCCTGGCTGCACTCACTGTGTCCTGGATCTCAGCGTCAGTGTTTGCTCTTGGTCTGGGCCTCCCGTTGTGTATGCACTTTACAGTATATTGATCTGGTCCAATCTTCAATGGAAAAATTGCTTCACCAACAGAAATGTAGAATTTCATTTTGTTCAGAAGAACACTATTGGCATATTTAGACTTGAAGTAATATTATTCAGGGAGGAACATGCACACACACATATATACCTGCCCTTGGAATGTTTCGTATATTTTGAATACAATTTCCTTTATTTTCTAACTTCGATGTTTATACAATGCCTAGGGACAAAAATGTGATGAGTCACTCTTGATCTTCTGTTTGAGACTTTTCTCTATTTAATGTATTGGCTCAGATTGCAGGTCATTAATTTATTCATTAAACAAATAAATGTTTTCCAACTGCCTAGTAAGTGCCCGACAAGTCCTGGGTGATTGCAGGTTTGGGGACAAGAGGGAAAGGGTAGGGGAGAAAAGCCATGCTCTAGAAGACATTGGCCATGTGGGGAGGGCTCATAATTTAACAGGCCGGAAGAGAGAGAAGAGACAGGTAATAAATCATTTTATTTCAACTCATTAAGTATTGCGATAAATGTAAATATAAAGTCCTGGGTGGTAATTACCAGCGAAAGACCAACTGTGGCCCAAGGAACCAGGAAATGCCTCATCCAGGAGCCTGTAATTATGATGGTTCCGCTGTACTTTGCACTATTGTTTAAGATTCATGCCCAATCGAACACCCTATGACCTAATTTTTTTTATTGCTTGTGGCTGTCTTTGGGGAAGATGACGAAGGGAAGTGAAGTGGAAATTATTCTGGCCACTCTCTGCCCAGGATTGCTGCCTACCCTATTTTTCTGTTGAGGTTCTGCCCAAGTCTTGTGGCAGAAGAGAGAGTTTGTGCTTAGGGTGGCACTTGGATGCCTGGATTCTTTCCTCTTGCCTAGTAAAGACAGGGGAAGAGTTTGAGGAAGGAGAGAAAGCAGCACGTCCCCTGAAGGTCACTCAAAGTGCCTGGTGAACATGTGCTTAGTGCTTGACCCAGGTGACTGACTTGTAGTGACAGCTTCAAGACCTGTACTGTCTCGCAATATACACGTTATCAGTTTCTCACTGCTGAAAAATAAATGCCTTTCTTAGGCTGTGCGGTGCTCTTTTTTTTTTTTTAAATATCATGCTCACTCAGATAAATCTTACATTGGACCTCAGACATCCAAGTCATGAGCGCCTCGATCAATCAGTATTACCTTTGGCTGTAGAGAGCCCCCTTTGAAGTCAATATAAACTATGCATGTGCAGTCTGGTAAGATAGAAATGCCATTTTGCAAACAACTTTGAGAAAGACTCATTCTTCTCTTGCATTTTCGTGATGAAATTGTGGCTGCACATCTGCTGGCCAGGTTTGAGGGCTTCTTCCTCACTCTCTTCAAGCATAATCAGGGCAAAGCACAGGAAGGAGTATTCTGAGAGTTTGCTTCTTACAGTCTTTGACTCCTACTGTGGCTTGCGGGGGCTGGATTTTGAGCTGCAATTTTTGCGATGGAAGATATTGTCTTTCCCTACAAAGGGAAAGTGTTTATTGCATTTTAATTTGACTTTCCATTTGTCTTCCAATATGTTTCCAATCTCTTGGCCACCCATCCAAATTATTTATTTTTTCTCCAAAAAGAATAGAAATACCATACCTAGCTTGTCTTGTTTGAGCTTGTCTTTTTCTTACCAACAGTACTTCAATTGTTAAAGGGAGATTTGTGTTTCTACTTGTCTTTTTGAGTCACAGGCCACAGTGTTTAACATGGTAAGGTAACTACTGTAGCTATTCAGGAAATGAAGAACATTAGTGAAATTCCTTTCATTAAAAAGAGTGAATGAGAGGACAAGGTGGGTGGACTGCCTGAGCTCACAAGTTCAAGACCAGCTGTGCAAGAGCGAGACCCTGTCTAAAAATAGCTAGGCAATTGTGGCAGACACCTATAGTTCCAGGAGGCTGAGGCAAGAGAATCGCTTATTGCTTGGGCCCAAGAGATTGAGGTTGCTGTGAGCTGTGACGACACTGCACTCTATCAAGGGCAACAAAGTGAGACTATGTCTAAAAAAAAAAGTGAATGAAAACACAGTTTATCTTTATAATTTAATTATATGAATACAGAGTTTTTTATTTATTAAAGCTAATGTACTTTAGAAACATTTTAATCACAATTAACCTATATTTTATTTACTTTGGCTAACGGATGATAGTTATAATGATAACATGTCAGCTGTCAACTTTCTGACTATATTCACTATGTTGGTTTTTTTTTTTTTTTTTTTTTTTGTGACAGAGTCTCAAATTGATATACTCATATAACCTTAAAATTACAAGTGAAGATTGTAAATGTACATGCACAGAGACGAAAGAAGAAGTCATTCTTTTTTTTTTTTTGAGACAGAGTCTCACTCTTTCACCCTAGGTAGAGGTCTGTGGCATCATAGCTCACAGCAACCTCAATATCCTGGGCTCAAGAGATCCTTCTGCCTCAGCTTCCTGAGTAGTGGGGACTATAGGCACCCACCACCATGCCTGGGTAGTTTTTCTATTTTTAGTGGAGTCAGGATCTCCCTTTGGTCAGGCTGGTCTCAAAGTTCTGGGATTACAGGTGTGAGCCACTGTGCCCAGCCTGCATTGGTAGTTTTTAGCAATAGAATAATAATAGTCTTTAAATTTAAAAAAAAGGCTGATGTAGCATAAATGGACTTGAAAACTCCATTTCTTCTCTCTGAATTCTCTCTTTCATTATTTATCTAACTTTTCAGTGACATGTGATTTACAGGAAGTTCAACAGTCCTTAGCAGCTAAGAATTAACTTCATGATAATTACTTCAGTCTTTTCCTCTCTCTCTCTTTCTCTTTTCTTCTCTTAATTAAAGTAACAAACTAAGTAACATCACTCACAAGATGCTATTTTCTTGTTTTTACCTTTCTCTCTTATACTTACTGCTATGGATTAAATGTCTATGTCCTCCATAAAACCTTTCTCTCTTATACTTACTGCTATGGATTAAATGTTTATGTCCTCCATAAATTCGTATGTTGAAATATAACCCGCCCCCCCAGTATGATGGTATTAAGAGGCGGGGCCTTTTGGAGATGATTAGGATATGAGTGGGGAGACCCCATGACCCAGTGGCTCATGCCTGTAATTCCAGCACTTTGGGAGGGTGAGATGGATGGATCGCTTCAGCTCAGGAGTTCGAGATCAACCTGAACAAGATTAAGACCCTATCTCTACTAAAAATAGAAAAAAAAAAAAAAACCTAGCCAAGTGTTGTGGTGGGCGTCTATAGTCCTAGCTACTGAGGCAGGAGGATCACTTGAGCCCAAGAGTTTGAAGTTGCTGTGAGCTATGATGCCACAGACGTCTACCTGTGGCGCTGTATCCAGGATGAACACAGAAGGTGGCCTTCCCCAGAGGCTGACCATGCCATAACCCCCTCTCTTTCTTCCAGCTTCCGGCACTGTGAGAAATAAATTTCTGATGTTTATAAGCCAGCCAGGAACTTTGACCTGAGCAGTCCCAGACACTTACTAGTATACACATCAGCTGTAGGAGTACGTGGATCTGCTCCACGGCAATCCGTCATTGTTGAGTCCATGAATGGGATCCTAGGCCAACAATCCCAACAAAAGAACATTTCCACTTCCACCAATACTTCAACCACAACCCCGAAGCACTGTCCCATAGCAGTTTTACCATACTTGTAACACTGTATTTCAGTTAGTAAAGGTGATATCACTCCTCTGGTGGCTGTGCCAGCATTGCAAATATTTCAGACGTAAAGGAGAGCAAAAATTATAAATTAGACCCGTGTGGCCTTGAGGAGCCGTCCTGTGTGAACCGAGAAAACTGCTATTTATGGCCAACACAGGTATTTCTCCAGGAGCATTTTCTGCTATTCCAGACTCAATTTTGATCGTCTTGCCTTTCTCTCCAATATGCTTCCTTTTTCCTGGGAACGTCTGTCTGGGGTCCTGGTCCTGTCCCCGCAGGTATGGGCAAGCAAATTATAAACAGATCACCCAATACACCAACCTGAGCGCTTTTATTAGTAATACAACTTGTTTTTCTGTCTGTATAATATCTACATTTTATTTATTTATTTATTATTTCAGATTAATGTGAGGGTATAAACAACTCGGTTACAATGTTTGCATTTGTTAAGTGGAGTCCCTCTTGTAGTTGTGTCCCACACAGGAGGTGTGTGTGCCTAAATGTGCCCATCAGGTGGGCGCTCCCCAATCCCTCTCCTGTCTCCCCTCTCCTCCTCTCTCCTCCCCCTCCCCCCAACTTGAATTGAGTTTTTCTCTTGTATGGGCCTATATTCGTTCTTCTACTGGCTTCATATTAGTATTGAGTACTTTGGATATTTGGTTTTGGGTATTTGGATATCATTGAATATCATTCTTGTGATACTTTACTAAAGAGAATGTGTTTTTATGGCTGAATAGTAGTCCATGGTATGCATATACCACAGAGTTTTAATCCATTCCTGGGTTGATGGGCATTTAGATTGTAATATCTGCATTTTAAACTGAGGTTTTAGGACAGGTTTTCAAATCAGATGAATGACGAATGTCAGAACATTAGATACTCATCTCCTGATATTAATGTTTATAGATCCACAGAATCTTTAAAACTTTAGACTTTTATTTATTTGTTTTTTGAGACAGAGTCTCATTTTGTTGCCCTGAGTAGAGTATCAGGGCATCATAGCTTATAGTAATCTCAAATTCTTGAGTTCAAGTATCCCCAGTAGCTGGGACTACAGGCACTTACCACCACACCCGGCTAGTTTATTTTTATTAGAGACTAGGTCTCTCCCTTGCTCAGGATGGTCTCGAACTCCTGAGCTCAAGTGATCCACCAGCCTTGGCCTCCAAGAGTGCTAGGATTACAGGTTGTGAGCCACTGTGCCCAGCGTCTTCATTCCTTTTAAAAGACTTCATCATAAATAAATAAATAAATAAATAAATAAATAAATAAATAAAATAAAAGCAATGAAGAGAGGTCACCTTGGGGGGAAGCTCATACTCACTGCTACTGTGTCCTGCACTTCCTTTTTCTTTCTTTCATTCCTTATTGCATAGTTTTTGTTTCTACTTTGTATCTAGCAGCGGAGGAGGCTGATTGTAATGAACCAGCCAGTTAGCTATAAAAAGTAACAGGTTTTCACCCTCAGAAATCAGAGTTCAGAGACATGTGAGTTTCCTCCCAGCCTGGGGATGTGGGTTTCACCTTGCATCTGGACATCACTCCTGGGTTCAAGCAGAGCCAGAGGGGAGGACAAAGAAGCAAGTGCAAGAGGTGAAGAGACCAGAGACACAGGCCACAGGAGGAGACAGAGTCTTCTCCTTTAGAAAATCTTGTTTTGTATCCCTGCTGCGAGACTTCTGTGAAACTGAATTGTCCAGAATTGGGTCATATCACCACTGCTATGCAGAAAGTGAGCACACTGCTGCCCCCAACAAAATCTGGGTTCTGTTATTTTGAAAGATAGGGACAGGCTGGGTGCAGTGGCTCACACCTGTAACACCAGCACTCTGGGAGGCCTAGGTAGGAGGATTGCTTGAGCTCAGGAGTTCCAGACCAGCCTGAGCAAGAGTGGAGACCCCTCTCCATTAAAATAGAAAAACTAGCCCAGTGTTATGGAGGGCCCCTTCAGTCCCAGCAACTGGGGAGGTTGAGGCAGGAAGATTTCTTGAACCCAGGAGTTTGAGGTTGCTGTGAACTATGATGATACCATGGCACTCAACCCAGGATAACACAGTGAGACTCTGTCTCAAAAAAATAAAAAAGAAAATAAAATAAAAAGAAAAGATGGGACAGTGAATATGTCATAGGAAGCCAGCCATGTCTTTCACAGGGGTCAAACCAGCCTGAAATCTGGGGAAGGCAAATATTTTATTATTATTATTATTGTTATTTTTTTGCACCAGCTCTGTTATGGCACAAGTGACAAAAACTTGTACACATTTATAGTGCACAATGGGATGTTTTGGTACACGCATATGCCGTGAAATAGTGAAATGAAGCTAATTAACATATCCATCCCTTTACATCCTAATCCTTTTTGTGTGTATGGTGAGAACATTTAAAATTTCCTCTTAGCTATTGTCAAGTATACAATGCATTGTTAACTATAGTCATGGTGATGGTAGATTTCCAGAACTTACTCCTCCTGCCTAACTGAAACTTCGTACTTTGGGACCAACATCTCCCCTTTTCTCCTGCCATAACTCCCACACCCCCAGCCCCTGGTAATCACCATTTTACTCTCTGGTTTTATGAACTTAGCTTTTTAGGATTCCACACCTAAGTGAGATCATGTGCTATTTGCCTTTTTGCATCCGGCTTATTTCACTTAGCATAATATCTTCTAGGTTCTTCCATATTGTTGCAAATGACAGCATTTCCCTTTTTGCTGTTGTTAAAGCTGAATAGTATTCCATTGTGTGTCTCTGTGCACTACATATTCTTTTCTATAATATATATTCAAGGTGTAGAACATAATGTTTTGATTACTACACTCAAGTAAATTAATATATCTGTTTTTATTTATTTACTTTTACTTTTATTTATTTATTTATTTTGAAACAGAGTCTCACTGTGTCACCCTCAGTAGAATGCCCTGGCATCATAGCTCACAGCGACCTCAAGCTCTTGGGCTCAAGCCATCCTCCTGCCTTAGCCTCCTGAATAGCTGGGATTATAGGTGCCTGCCACAATACCCAGTTAGTTTTTCTATTTTTAGTAGAAATAGGTCTGGCTCTTTCTTAGGCTGGTCTTGAACTCCTGAGCTCAAGCTAACCACCTGCCTAGACCTCCCAGAATGCTGGGATTATAGGTGTGAGCACCACGCCTGGCCCAGTAAATTAATACATCCATCAACTCAATAGTTACGTTTTGTGTGTGTGGTAATAGTATCTAAATCTACTCTCTTAGCAAATTTCCAGTATACGATATGATATTATTGGCTGTAATTCTCATATTGTTTATTAGAGCTCTAGGCTTATTCATCCTATTTAACTACAACTATGTACCCTTTGACCTACATATTCTCATTTTTCCCACTTCTTGGCCCCTGGAACCGCTATTCTAGTCTGTTTATGTATCTAACTTCCCCACACTTTTAAAAATTGCTCATCCACTGATGAGCACTTCAGGTGATACCATATCTTGGGTATTAATTATGAAAAACACTGACATGAACATGGGAACCAACTATCTCTTGAACATACTGATTTCATTTTCCTGAATATACACCCAGAAATGGGATTGCAGGATCATATGGTAGCTCTATTTTTAACTTTTTAGCAACTTTCATACTGTTTTCCATAATGGCTGTATTAATTTACATTCCTGCCTATAGTGAGTGTATAAGGATTCTCTTTTCTGCACATCCTCACCAACACTTATCTTTTGTCTTTTCTTGGTAATAAACATTCTAATAGGTTTTTATTTCCCTGATGATTAGTGCTGTTGAGTTTTTTTTTTTTTTTTTAATATATGTGTTGCCTGCTCGTACGTCTTCTTTTGAGAAATGTCACCTCGGGTCTTTTGCGCAGTTTTTAATGCAATGTTTTCTTGTTTACTTGTCATAGTGTGCTTGTGCTGCTCTAACAAAACACCTGAGACCAGAAAATTTATAAAAATGGAAATTTGTTTTCTCCGGTTCTGGAGGAAGGAAAGTACAAGACCAAGGTGGTGGCAGTTAGTGTCTCTTGAGGGCTGAACTCTCTGTCTTCAAGATGGTGTCTTGTTGCTGTGTCCTCAAGGGTGAAAGGGGAAGGGCAAAAAGGGGTCTGCTGTTTCCCTCCAGCCCTTTTTAAATAATATATTATTTATTTATTTATTTCAGGTTAGTGTGAAAGCACAATTAAGTTACAATGTTTGCATTTGTTAGAGAAAGTCCCTGTCGTAGTTGTGTCCCACACCCATGAGGTGTGCCATTTGCCCTTACCTTGTACTCATTAGGTGGGAGCTCACCCATCTCCCTCCCTGTTCCCCTCTTCCTTCCCTCCTTCCAACTTTAATTGAATTGAGTTTTTCTCTTGTGTGGGAGTGTATTAGATTGTCTACTGGTTTCCTATTAGCATTGAGTACATTGGAGATTTGCTTTTCCATTCTTGTGATACTTTACAAAGAAGAATGTATTTCTTATGCCTCCAACAAAGGTTTAATAACCAGAACCCACAGAGAACTCAAACCAATTAGCAAGAAAAGAACTAGTGATCCCATCTCAGGGTGGACAAGGGACTTGAAGAGAAACTTCTCTAAAGAAGACAGGCGCATGGCCTACAGAAAAAATGCTCACCATCCTTAATCATCATGCAAATCAAAACTACTTTGAGATATCACCTAACTCCAGTAAGATTAGCCCACATCACAAAATCCCAAAACCAGAGATGTTGGCGTGGATGTGGAGAAAAGAGAACACTTCTACACTGCTGGTGGGAATGCACACTGATACGTTCCTTTTGGAAGGATGTTTGGAGAGTACTTAGAGATCTAAAAATAGACCTGCCATTTGATCCTATAATTCCTTTACTAGGTATATACCTAGAAGACCAAAAATCACATTACAACAAAGACATCTGTACCAGAATGTTCCTTGCAGCCCAATTCATAATTGCTAAGTCATGGAAGAAGCCCAAGTGCCCATTGACCCACAAGTGGAATACCATGCAGCCTTAAAGAAAGATGGAGACTTTACCTCTTTCATGTTTACACGGATGGAGCTGGAACATATTCTTCTTAGCAAAGTATCTTAAGAATGGAAGAAAAAGTATCCAATGTACTCAGCCCTACTATGAAGCTAATTTAAAGGTTTCATATGAAGGCTATAACCCAACTATAGCACAAGAATATGGGAA
>CAUYRH010121582.1:0-46016 GCA_963574655.1 Perodicticus potto | reverse complement strand
TTGCTGTGAGCTGTGATGCCACAACACTCTACCTAGGGTGACAGCTTGAGACTTTTGTCTCAAAAGAAAAAAATAAAACCCATGAGTCACAATAAGCTGGCCTCTAAATCAGAGATTTTCAACCAGTTTCAAAAATTAAATTATTTTTGAAAGAATTTCAAAGCACAGTAAGTATATTCTTTTTCTTCAAGATAATTGAAGTGTGCTGCTACATTTAACTAGAGGTTCAAGTGTGCTGTGAGATAAAAAAAAAAAAAAAGGTTGAAAGATGCTGCTCTAAAGGCTCAGAAAAGTCGCTCAGGGTGGATGGGGTCTCACTTGCATGTGCCCCATTTGCACCACTGGCAAGGGACCAAAAAAAAGAAGCCTGCCCTGGGTTTTACAATTGGAGATTGCCTGATGCACTGGACTAAAGCAATGAACATCCTGGTCTGGGAGGAATAGGAACACAGCCCAGGCTGTTCTTGCCAATTTCTTTGTATCTCAGGATGTTGCATTCCCAGCACATTCTACAGTTAGTCTTGAGAACTATAGGTGAGAAAGAGTGAAGAACTGGGTGAGTCCATAGCCATATAGAGAACTTTCCTGCATTCACCCCTATCATTATCATATCATTATTATTACAGCCCTTTCCTCCTGTCTTGATAAAGTATACCTCATTCTATCAAAGTCCATTTCTCCACATGTGTTAATGATACCATCTCATTTCTTCCTCAAGGGCTTTATTTCTTAGATTATCCTCCCTCCTTTGATGTAGCAATCTTTCCATTACTGTCATTTTAGTCCCTTCAGATTACATTTATTACAGTCTTCCAACTAAAAAATCCACCATTCTTCACATTTTCTTCTAGGTACAGCTCATGTTTTGCCTCTTTTCCTAATCAAACATCAATGTTTTCTTTACACAGTCTTCATATCCTCAATTTGAGTCATTTTTTTTGTCTCTTTACTGTTCAGTTTTCATCATCATCACTTCATTTAGTCTGCTCTTGTCAACATCATCAATGACTTGTATGTCACCAGTCCAATCTACTTCTCCACTCTAATCTCACTCTACTTCACAGTAGTATTCAAGAGGATGGGCCACTCTGTCCTTCTCTCTTCCTTTGGCCACTGTGACTCTACTCTCCTGGTTTCCTTCTGTGTCACTGGTTACTCTTTTCAATTTTATCTTTACTGGATCATCTTGTATCTAATTCATTTCTTTTCTGTCTTCTCCAGGTAATTGCCAACACATCCATGGATCTAGAACAAATCCTTTTGCATAAAGACTCGTATCTTTAACACAGAGCATTTCTTTGGACTCTAGCCTTACATTTCTAACCGATACTTGTTATTGTCACTTCCATCTTTCACAAACATCTCAAATAGATACAAAAGGGAACCCTCAATTTTTTCCTTGCACGAAACTTTTAGTACCCCTCCTTCTCACTGCTTAGAAACCTCATGTATTTCCTTCTTTCCTCTTTCTTTTGCTCAACAGCTTTTCTTATCCCCCTAGATAAACATTAGCATGACTTATTAAATGTATTTTCAAAATATTTCTTGATCCCTGGCTCTTCTTTTGTATTATCTGTCACCGTTCATCCTTTATCTCTTGCCTGCATTCCAAAACCACAATATAACTGGCCTTCTATCTCTACTATTTTACTCTTTCAAGCCATTTTACTAAAGATCATACAATTATAGTCATAAGCTTTTAATTAAATTACAACTTCTGTGTTTAAAACTCCTAAGTTTTATTGCATTTAGAATAATTCTGTCTACTCAGGGGTGCTGACAAAACCACATATTATCATATCTCTGTTCTGTTCTTTTCCCTTGACAACCCCATACTCTTTATTTGGTTGAATATGCCATGTTATTTGTAATCTTTGGAACTTTTTTGACTGGTTCTCCTCACCAGTTTAGAATGCTCGTCACCCAGTTCTTAGTATACTGGCTCCTATTCTTTATAAGAATTCTCTATCTCAGTGACTAGCATCACTGTTTATTAAGTCCTCCAATCCTGAAATCTGGGTCTCTTCTTTACAACCCCCTTCTTTGGAATCTCCTAGAATAATCAAGCACCACATCCTTTACATTTTTGCCTTCTAAATATTTCTCGACTATATTCTTTTCTCTCTCTACTTCTATCTTGTCATCCTCTTCTTAAATGACCCAAAATCTCCTATTTTACCTCCAATGATATGAGATAAAGACCACAGACTCTTGAAAGGATGGTTGGTCCTGATAGTGAAATAATAGGAAAAAAACACTTTTTTTTTTTTTTTTTAGTAAGGGCTAAAATCAATGTCTTGTCCTATTTTTGCTCTTGCTAGCAGGTACCCTGTGATTTCCATCTTCACAAACCACTGAAAACAGCACACAGAAAGTAAATGTGAATTCTTGTCTTCACATTCAGCAGTTCCTTGTCTTTTAGAATTTGTTCCTATAGGCTCAAGGGTTCCTGCATCTTCCCTAGATGGACTATAGAGTGTGAGTGTCTGGCCTCAGACTTTGCCCAAAATAATATTGTAGGGCAAAGAATCAACAACAGGATCAGAAACACCTGTGATAACTCCTTCCAGCAGCAAGGAGAAATAGCTATTATCCTGCCAGAGAAAGAGTGGATGTAACATTCGTAGTACCCTGTGAATTTGGCTGCAATTAGTTTTTTTTTGTTTGCCCCCCAAATTCACTCAGCCACCTGACCTCAGCACAGGCATATCTCCTTCCTTTCTTAGGGATGCCATGATGCCCCACTCTCTCTTCTTTTAAGAAGATAAAGTTTATGCTTTTATATCCTAATCTTAGTCTAGAGAAATCTTTCTCATCCCATGAGTGCGTAGTTGAGCTTTCTACCCTAACAACTCTCAAAGCCACTCTTTGCTATTTATAACAAATGCTTCAGAGTAGGTAAGTAGGGAAAGTATGGTATGTAAATCTGTTTTACCCCTAAACAAAATTACCAGTATTCCTCCTCCTCTCTAAAAGGGGGTATAAAAATATCAGTCAAACACAGTAAGGGCTAGAACTACCTCATACCAGTCTCTTAGAATGACAGAATTTCATTTTTCCTTTAATATAAGAGAATAATAAGAGAACCCCTTTAAGAATTTCACAGTAGTTAGTAAGGGGATAGAGTTGGGTGTCTATGACATGTAGATAGTGATAAAGATACATTTTTATTTAAAGCAGGAGAGAAAAAATGAACTTTATGGACATTTGCTGGTGAGCTTCAAAATTAAAAGGATATTTGAAAGGATATTTGAAAAAGGTTTTATAATGGGGTATTGGTATTTGTAAAAAGGCTAAAGAACTTGTCCAGAAAAGTAAAACATCAAGGTTGCTTATTAGTTGAAATTTTAACTTTTAGAATACCTTACAAGAAGTTCTGTTGATTATGGAGATGTTTTCTTCTGCATAAATACTCACATAGCCCTTCCTCCAACCATTCCCTTCTCTACCATGCAATCAGAGTGATCTTTTCAAATCATCAACAAAATAAAGTTTCTAAAATCCATCAATGAATTACCACATACATTAGGATAATGACTGTGAGGATGAGATGAAACTTCCCTATCTGGTCTATCTGGTTTACACAGGCCCCTTCCAAGGGCCTGTAGATTTACACAGGCCTTTAATTCAAAATACTCTTTAGGGGTATCCAACCTTCTTTCATTTTTGTCACACACTGGAAGAATAAGAGTTGTCTCTGGCCACACGTTAAATACAGAAACACTGCTCAAAGCTGATGAGCAAAAGAAAAGGTCTGTGCATACTTTTCATGATATTGACATGAAGATAAGCAAAACCATCGTCAAAAAATCTCATGTGTCTTGTTAATTCAGGTCCCTTTCACCTAGAGCTGAACAGAGACCCCATTTCCTGGGTCCAAGCTTACTCATAAGATGATCAGTATTCCATCCTAGCTGCCACTCCTCAGGAAAGGTGAAATGCCCTAAACATGACCACATTCATATATAACTTCTGCCCATAGGCCTCTGGCATGAATGGTTGTGACATACTTTAAACATATATTTCCATCTTCACAAACCCCGCTGCCCACAGGGAAGGAGAAGCTGCATATATGTCCCTAGAGAGATAGCCAAAATGGGCTACCCACTCAGACCCACCTCTACCATGCCAGAGATGTCATTTTCCTTCTTCTTTTATCTAGTAATAAAATTTATCCTTTTGCTTACTTGTGGTGGTCTGTGAATTCATTCTTCGAATTTTTGAGATAAAGGACCCAGCAGAGAAATTCCAATAACTCAAATTGGTCCTCAAGATGGATACCCCTGTGATCAGGGATTAATATTTTGGGTTAAATTTCCTTGAGCTACCCTTCAAGACCAAAGTTCTTTTTTTTTGAGAAATAATATCAATCTGTCACCCTGAGTAGAGTGTCATGGCAACATCATAGCTCACAGTAAACTCAAATTCTTGGGCCTGAGCAATACTTTTGCCTCAGCCTCTCAAGTAGGTAGGACTACAGGCGTATTCCATTACACCTGACTAAGGACCATAATTCTTAACAGAACTATTAAGCCTCATCTGAAGCCTCACCTCATAGATCTCTAACCATTAACTTCTGATCTCTGGCTGTGCTAACCTTTTAGTTACTCCAACTCAGCAAGGATGTTTTTATTTCCTCAAGTTGAATACAAGTGAGCTATGCCCCTAATAAGTCAATAAAGCAGTCATAAAATAGTATTAGGAAAAGGATGCCATGATGGTCTGGATATAAGAAATTTGAAATCCATTTTTGCTATGTTCCTAGAATTGTATAACACTACCTTGTTTATAACAACTAGTTAACAACTTTATCCCTTTTTTTTTGAGACAGATTCTGCCCCAGGCTAGTGTGCTGTGGTGTCATGCCTCACAGCAACCTCAAACTCCCAGGCTCATGTGATTCTTCTTGCCTCACCCTCCAAAATAGCTGGGACTATAGGTGCCCACCACAACACCCAGGTATTTTTTCCTATTTTTCATAGAGACAGGGTTTCGCTTTTGCTCAGGCTGGTCTCAAACTCCTGAGCTCAAGTAATCCACTGGCCTCAGCCCTCCAGAGTGCTGAGATTACAGGCATAAGCCACTACATCTAATGATGTATTTCTTTGGATTTTTCTTTTATCTACAGAACTAGTTCTGCCTGTGAAACTGAGTTATTTTTCTTCTCACAAAATGGAAAATAACTATTTATGTAGAAAATTATCATTGCTCATGATTAGACTTTGATTTACAAGTCAAAACTACACCAACAAGCTTATTATAACAATGTGATCACAGAGGACGGTTGAGGCATTAGCTCAGTACCTTTCCCAAGTAAGGTCAATTTTATGATTACCAGTATTGTTATTATTACCATTCAGTTTCCACATAAAGTGCATCTAGCTTTCAGATTGATGTGTGATAAAAGCTTCCAAAAAAGACACATTCAAGAAGTGATCACTTTCTATGTTATAAAGAGAAAATTGAGGGTGGCACCTGTGGCTCAAGGAGTAGGGCGCTGGCCCCATATACCAGAGGTGGTGGGTTCAAACCTGGCCCCAGCCAAAAAACAGCAAAAAAAAGAAAAAAAGAGAGAGAGAAATGAGACAGTTTTTACAAAGGATTCAAAAATTTCTAATCATTTAAACCCAAGGTTTTAGCACATTTATTTGCATTTTGTTCCTTTGGACAAAAAAAGTAAATATCTTCTATCATTCTGAAAGTAACTAGGAAAAATCCCAGGATCTTTCTCAGGGCTAATGTAAGTGGGTCTCACTTTTTCTTCTGTTTTGTTTGCTATTGCAAATTTCCTACCAAAAAAAAAGGCAAATATCTAGAAAAAAATCTAAGTATAACAGATGTGGTTTATAATTTGTTGAAGGAAATCATAATATTTTAGAAGAAGTCATTTAAAAGCTATAAAAATAATACCTAAAAAAAAAAAAGAGGGGAAAGTGATGTTAAAAGACCTTTAAAATATTTCACAAAAAATTGAACAAATACATGGTCAGTTTGCTTTTTTTGTCCTTGAACATAAAGTCCAGGTAG
The DNA here is from genome assembly GCA_963574655.1 of Perodicticus potto. Lineage (NCBI taxonomy): Eukaryota > Metazoa > Chordata > Mammalia > Primates > Lorisidae > Perodicticus > Perodicticus potto. The sequence continues at coordinate 39,989 of CAUYRH010121582.1, read as the reverse complement.
AAAAAAAAGTGTGGCTCAGAGCCACTCACGTAACCTGGTTCTAGGTAGAAATAGGTGTGTTGTGTGTTAAAAGAGTTTAGGTACAAAGAGCAACACTTAACTTTTGAATAAGAAGTAGTATTTATTATATCCTTATAATTGCAAATTTGCCAAATGCAACCATTTTTTTTGTTTAATATTTTATAGATGTTTTTGAATGATGATGTAACTGGTCCCCTTATTGAACAAATCTTAATGACCCTTATATAATCCTCTCCCTTAATTAACTACTTGACCTTTTGCATTATTTCCCCAAAGTGGTGAATTTTCTTCAAGATGAAACAGCTGAGATTCTGAAGGCTTCCGGGCATATTCCTTCATGCCAACATTCACCATCTCCCACAATCTTCCCCCAATGCTTATATTCCTTGTGAGACATACCATAACATTCCCTGAGGCACGTAGACCCTGGTCCTTTAAAAGCCCATGATCCCTGTGAATGAGGTTAAAGAGCATGTTTATGGATTTGAGGCAGCTGCTTCTTCTGGCAAGAAGTCTGTTATATTAAAAGTTCCTTTCTTCTTTGGAAATCCTCAATATGAAACCACCCTTACTGATTGATGAAAGAGTACAAGGTGAGAACTAGAGTAAGGACCCCCAAAACACTGAGAAAGAACAGGTTTAGCTAAAATAATGAGAGTAGTCAAATTCTGAAGGAACAGCCCTGGCTAAAATAATGATACTAATTGGCCATTTTCCCCTTGTTTGCTTCTCTATGATGGCTACTCCAGAGGACATAGATGGTAGCTGTAAAGATTTTTAACTTTTCCCTGTAAATTACAGCACCTGTTTGGAACCTAGTGGTAGTTTTAGAGATGTTTTTCAGATCCTGCATTCCAGTGAATTAACTGACCACACAGGCCAAGGAACTGACTCAAGTAGTCTTCTTTTTTTTTTTTTCTTCTGGCATATGAGGCTGGCGCCCCACTCCTTTGACCAACAGGTGCCGCCCGACTCAAGTAGTCTTGAACCTTCCCACTCAAGGAACTGTATTCCAGGGAATTGGCTGATCACACAGGCCAAGGAACTGACTCAAGTAGTCTTGGACCTCCCCACTCAAGGAACTGCATTCCAAGGAATTGGCTGACCCACCCAGACAGAGGCCCATAAAAAAGGATTGATAATTCCACCACAAAACCAGCCAGTTAACAGACCCTGATTGCCTAATCCTCTGCTCACCAAACTGGTTTTAAAAACCCTGTTTCTCTAATTCTCAAGAAGGAGCTTTTGAGAAATTTCTCACATCTCCCTGCTTAGCACCATGTGGAATAAACTCTTTCTTTGCTGTAAACTCTGCTGTCTCTGGGTATTGGCTATCTCTTAGACGAGGGCAGATAAACATGGCAGGGAAGCCAAGGTTGTCTCAGTATTTGAATTTTTGTGCAATGAGTAACTGACCTAGATTGAAACCCCCTTGCTATTTTGACAACGATGAAATAATTATATTTTCATAATCAATTTAATTAACAAATAGTTTTGAAAAACCTCTCTCAACCTGTTTCCTCATCTGTAAAATGAAAATAATATATGTTATACACTATTTCACTTTGTTGTATTAAATATGGAATTATGTATAATATCTTAAGGACTGTTTCTGGCTAAATGCATACTTTCTCATATAGTCAGTAAATTTATGCTGTTTATTCTCAATATTGTGGCCTGATAATCTTATAATTTCCTAAAATCTAACTTAAAGAAGAAAACAAAAATCACAGTGTCAGAATTGAAACAGAAAATAATGTTGTATTCTTGATTGAAATCTTGCCATAGTCCATCCACGTAGTATCAGCTGAAAGCTAGTTGACCAGAAATGGCTCTGTTGAGTTTGGTGTTGTTTCTAGTTTAGTTCTAGGTCATGGGATTTGTAGGAATGTCTCTATCAGCATATTCTAATCAGGTATCCTATGTGCACTCGAGGGCCACAAATAAAGATTAAATAAATCTGTATGTTACAGTGAAAAGCCACATCAACCAATCCAGCATGTACTTATTAATTTACGTTACTCTTGTAGGAGTTTTGAAATATATTACTTATTTTAATGTACAGAGGATAGCTGGGAAAGCAAAATATAACTGTATGATAGGTTAATAACGAACGATACAGGGAAATAGCTGAAGTGATGCATAATAAAGAGTGGAAAGTCGGCTGTTTGGTTTCCAAAAAAAAGGGAGAAGATAGGGTGCATCTGAAATAGTCTGAGAAAGCTTTGTGGAAAAAGAAGGGCCTGTTATAGATCAGGGAATTTGTAAGAAAAAAAGAAAAGAGGGGAAGTTATTCCTAAAAGAAGAGAAGATATGACAAAGGTACAAAGGAATGAAAGACACTGCGTGGCAGGGAACAGATCCAATGATTAATGAGGCCAGGGTGGTAGATTTATGAGGTACTAGCGGAAAATACATCAGAAAGGTAGAAGGTGACTGACAATCCATGTCCTGTCAAGAATTTCCTATTAAGCTTGATATGTTCATTCCTGCGATGCCATTTCTGAATATAAGGCATATCTCTATGATGCAAGATAATTATATTTTCATTGGTCTGTTCTAGGAACTAATTTTCCTCCCTGATGTTAATATTGATACAGAATTAGTTTATCAAGTTTTAGTGTACATTGCCTTTATAGTTTGCATCCCTTCCTCCCATAGCCTCTAGCTTTGTATTTTAAACTAAATGGAATTCCACTATAATCCACTAGCACTTAGGGAGAAGAGACACTGAGAAACCAGCTTCAGGAGGAGCTAGGAGGAAAACCCAGGCACAGAACCTGGAAATCTGGAGGGCCTGTAAGAATGTGGGTATGAGGTAACCTAGGGAACCAATGACCAATAGAAAGAGACAATAACCAACGACCAATAGAAAAGGGTAATGACTGGAAGACACTGAAAGGCCAATGAAAGACTTGCAACCAATTTTGTTGCAGGAAGATGAGGCCCACTGGAGAGAAAGAGCACCCAAACACCACATTTATAAGAGGAAGGGCTTTATTCACCAGCTGGGAGCTTACGACATAGAAGAATTCCAAATGGCTGGGCTCCCTGACTGGCTTGGTCTTTCCCTTTTTATCGACAGTCAAAAAGTTTCACCCCACAGGTACCTTTCTTATTGGCCAGTTTGAATCAAGTGGGAGATGTTATTCCAGCCCCTACAGAACTACAGTATTTCACAGAACTTGGAAATTTCCAAGTTCCAGAAAATTAAGTTTACAAATTCCCAAGAGCTGAGTCACCATGGAGAGGACCCTGCAAGTGTATCCTTGTGGTCTCCTTGAGAAGACCGGTTCTCCTGGATCTCATCCTTCTCGGGTATCCTCTCTCAATTCCAAACGGAGGAAAAGAGGGTATTTTACCCCTGTAGGCCATTGAGTCTTTTCCCTCACCTCTCTCCATCATGAGAGGAACCTACTTCCAATTCTTTATTTCCAATTTCCATTCATTTTTACTCTTAATTACCACCATACCTTGGTTGAATTTTCCAGCTCAGCCGAGTAATGGAACCAGATCAAATGTGGGATCCCTGACCCCTAACAGGTCTGCAAATCTCTGAATGGCTTCAGATGTGTATGAACCCATATTTGTCAATCCTCACTCCAGGCTTCTATTGTCAAGTGTTGAAATAATTGTTTCTGAATGACAACCTGCTTCCTGCTTACTGTTTTTATGTCACTGGGGATAGAAATAATAGAACTATCCCTTGATTTAACTGTCAGTCAAACGACAACTCAAGCACACTATAAAATTAAACAAAGCTTCACAATCTGCCAGAAAGTGATGGTTTTAGTGATACTACTGTCCTTAAAGAAGTAACATTAAATACAATTTTTTAATCAAATAATAAGTATTAATATGCTACATTAAAATTAAAATATTAGGACTGCATCCAGCAAAATATCCTGAAAGGGACTGCAGTATGCCACTCCAAAATATGCCACTTTGGCATAAGATTGTTTAGAGCTGAAAGCAATTATGCTCTCTGACTCCCCCCTTTCTAAAAGAAGTACATAAATTTCTACTTGTAAAAGTGTCTTTATCTAGCATCCGTAGAAGGAAATGACTACAGAGAAAACTCTTAGCAGCCAATGATTCTTATTGAAATGACAAATCTTACTGAGTCACCCTTATCTACCCTCTATTTCCCCCTGGTGCCCAGGAGCCCTCTACCTCTTTTCCCTTATTTAGCTTAAGATGGTATCCAAGCTCCACATTCTCTCTTTGAACCATATTTTTTGGTGAACTTCCATGAGCACGTATGTAATTCAATGTTTTTTCCTCTGGTTAATTGGTCTTTTGTCAGTATAAATTGTAGGATTTCAACCACTTACCCTTAGAGGGTAGAGGAAAGTGTTTTTATCCTTTCCAGGAGGCAACCGCCAAGGGTCTTCAGGGTAAGCTGAGTTTTGGGGACATCTGACCAACCTAGTAAGTGTAAAAATTTTTAGTGAGTCAGCTTCGATGATTTTTGTGTGCAGTGTCCAATGGGATGAGGACTGCAGGAGTCAATTTGCTTTTCTTTTCCAAATTTAGATTAGCAGGAGAAAAACATTTATAAAATTAAATCTTTGGATTGTGACTCTGTTGCATCTCTTTTTGAGAATTCATTGGATTTTGATCCCATGCCTCTCAGGGACAGCAATAGCTTTCCTGTTTATCTCATTTCTTTCTTCCTTCCTTTTTTTGTCCTGAAAGTTGAGCTTAGCTTTTTGCCTGGCAGTGGGGTAGAAGTTGTGTTTGTGCAGGCAGCAAACCATCAAACTGGGGGCCTCAAGAATATGCAGATGGCCAGCTAGAAATATGTGTTGTACGCTCTTTGAAGCTGATGTTCTGCTGACTATTGCCAGCCCTTAAGGGGTTGGTTTGGTTTTTGGTGGATTACCTCTGTATCATAAGGGCCACACATTTTTGCACCCTTTAGAGCAGATACTTTTTGCTTCCATGACTACCTACATAATTAAAAAGATTTTTTTCTCTGTTGCTGATTTTTATCAGTCTGATTCGTGAACCCCTGCCTTGAACATAGAAGGGTAGAGAGATTTTTATCCCCTCGTACAAAGAAAATAGACATTTACAGTTTTTATTTGAGAAGAAAAACATTGCTTGGTATAAATATTTTCTGCCTTTTCTTCTGAAAGTAACAAATCAAGGAAGTATTTTGTATCCATGTTACAAAACAGCTTTAAAAAGGAAGAAAAAACTAGTAAGAGGCACTAATACATCATAGAACTTATTCTGAGAAAGACTATTCTCTGCAAAATGCAGTTTTATTTCATACATGTTTAATTTTAGAAATGAAAAAAAATTGAGTATTCAAACTTAGAGATTGCCCTATTTATAGTACCTTTTCCTGTATGCTGAGTTCAGAGTAATTGAAAAGGCAAATAAAAAACAAGAAAGACAGAAGCCAAAATGTCACCTTTGTTAAGAAACTAATGTAGGAGAATACATTTGGGGGAGGGGGGGAGAAAGTGCCTTCCAATGAGTAAACTAAGAATCAGATGTACATTCTTAGCCAATGGCCTGACCTGGGTCAGGGCTTCCTGGACAGGGGCAGGGCCTTTCTAGATGAAAAAAGCAGATTCTCTTTATCTACCTGTAAATTGCTGCCAGGAAGGAGATGGACTACATATGCCCGGTATCTCCCTTCCAACTCATCAAAGAAATGTTAGCCGACTACTTCCAGTGAGTGAGGGGGCAGACAGATGCCAGAGTGTAGTGCAAAGGCAGCTATTCCTCAAACAAGAATGAGTAGAGAAAATTGTCTCCTCCATGTTTTTGTGTATGTTAAACAAATAGATAATAATTCTTTTTGATTAAAGTTGACTTTTTCTTTTTTTGAGACAGAGTCTCACTTTGTCGCCCTCTGTAGAGTGCTGTGGCATCACAGCTCACAGCAACCTCCAACTCCTGGACTTAGGCAATTCTCTTGCCTCAGCCTCCCAAGTAGCTGGGACCACAGGTGCCCACCACAATGTCCATCTATTTTTTTTTGCTGTTGCAGTTTGGCTGTGGCAGGATTCGAACCTGCCACCCTCAGTATATGGGGCCGGCGCCTTACTCACTGAGCCACAGGCGCTGCCCTAAAGTTGACATTGTTTAAAGGAGAAAGGGAAGGAGAAGAAAAAGAGAACATGAGAAAATAATCTCTGCATTATAGTTCTTTGTACAGTTTTTTTGACTTTTGTTTACTAGCGACATTTTGATAGAAATTCAGAGGTTTTCCTAAGAACTGACTTGGTTTGGAGTTTCTTTCGCAGGCCCCGGGATTCTCTTTGGCCTTCATCCTTTTGAACCCTCTATCCCGGTGCAGCATTTAGACATTGAGACTTCACGGAGAAAACGCTTTGCAGTTTTATAATTTTACTCTTGCATATTATTCCATTAAACTCTTTTTTCATTTTTATTTCTTCATTTGTTTTTTTTTTTATTTGGACTGAGATTTTTTTTTTTTCCTTCTCTTTTTGTTGTTGTTGGCTCATGTGAAAAAGTAACATGCCTACCATTCCAAGGAGATACTAACTTCAATGATATATACTCCTAGTAAGTACCAACAGGACTTATACTATGCAAACACTTGTAATCCTACAGAGCTTTCGTTCTTCCACAGAGTGATATGCTTTGGCCGAATACATGCGGACTGGGTACATCACAGAAAGTCCTCCAGGAAGGGTAATTATGAAGGCACATTTAAATCCTTTGTTTACCTTCCTGTACAAATATTACATTGGTCAAAGTCAGACTCAGGTACAAGCCCAATAGCACGTGGGAAAATATACTCTGTGTACTTGAAGGGTAGGAAGTGCAAAGATATATGACAAAAGACATGGATAAGTCATTTGTTAACATTTACAGACTAAAGAGTTTGGAATAACTGGGCACGTTGCCTCCCATCGGTAATCCTAGCACTCCGGGAGGCCAAGGTGAGTGAACTGCCTGAGCTCAGGAGTTTGAGACCAGCCTGAGCAAGAGTAAGACCCCATCTCTAAAACTAGCCGGACATTGTGGCAGACACCTGTAGTCCTAGCTACTTAGGAGGCTGAGGCAAGAGGATCACTTCAGCCCAGGAGTTTGAGGTTGCTGTGAACTATGATGCCATGTCACTTTACCAAGGGTGAGAAAGTGTGACTCCGTCTCAAAGGAAAAAAAAAAAAAGAAAGAAACCACTCATGTTGTCAAGGCACAGTTGACCCATTTCTCAGTTTCCAGGACAGGAATATGATCTGTTCTGGAATAATCAAGACATTTCAATCTCCAGTCACAGAGTTTGCTTTAGGATCGGCCTCACAAGCCAAACCAGACCAAACAAGAGTCAGCCTTCCGATTTTGACTCCATCTGTTCTGAAAGAGGTTCTGGGAACTGTTGAGAAATGGGTGCTTCTGTTTTCTCTGAGTTTGCTAATCTAATAGGAAGAATGCTTTGCCACCGCCTGGAACAGAAGCCTGCCTGAGAATGAAGCCAGGACATTGGGCAGCTAAGAGATGGCGAGAAGTGTCTTGAGTTTTTGTTTTCTTTTGTTCTGTTTTTAGCTTCTAATTCCAGTCTGAAGTCATCTGTGTCCCTGCACTTCTGAGTTATAAAAGCTAATAAATTTTCTTTGGGGTAGAGTTAATACAATTGCAGCTGTCACTTGAGATCCAAAGTGTTCTTCCTAACCCCTGTTGCTGCTGCTTGTTCTGTAGTTTTTCTCCAATATCCTCTTTCTCTGAACTCACTTTTGTCTTGCCTGGCACACACATGTTTTCTCATGTTTCAAGTATCATTTCTTTCCAACTGTGATCTTAATATTTCACCATGTCCTAAACACATGATTAATTCTTTTATTGTTTTCCTGAAAGTGGAGACTTGTTGAATAAAACGTGTTCTTTAACTTTCTTCTTTGTTTCCTCCATCCAGATCTCAGTGATGAAATGTGTCCCAGGTTTTATATGTTTTGTTGTATATCTAAGATTCTGACAATACCTCTTATTATGGAACTGGAAGATTGCCTTTACAGTCTCCCCGATTCTCTCTTCCTCCTGGGAGGCCAGGTACCATGTCCGATACATGAATGTATTCCCCAGAGCCATGTGGCACTAGCCATTTCCCTCCTTTATGTTATGACTGCACAGGTGTCTGCTAAGCCACTCTGTGAAATAGCTGTTTAACCAATGCTGGCCACCAGCCCCTTCCTTGTAGATCCTAATTCTTTTTGTAAAAAAGGCCATGCTATATTGAAGCCACATGTCCATAACAAAGCCTCCAAGAGAATTGTGTACTTATTAATGTGTGGGAGCCCTTTAGACCGCAAAGCCCTGTTTTCCTCAGGAAAACTCTCATTCCCCCAACAAATCAGTGTTGTTTTTTAATCCAAATGTACCACAAAGAGTTTGATTAATATGCATAGTTTCTTTCTCTATGGGAACTTGCCAAAAATCATAGGAAGGATGGCGGCAATATTATAGGACTTAGAATCACTCCTTTCCATTAACAATCACGTTTTGTCTTTCTTTCATTATGAGTTGTTTACTCAACATTTCCCATTCTCATGAGGGAAAAAACAAAAACAAAAACAAAAACAGGGATCTTGTTCCTTTCTGTCCTTCTTCGTTAGTTGAATTCTGTCATCAATGCAGCTTCTGATTGTACTGAGAATCCCACCATGAAAAAGCAAACCTTTCTTATGGCCTATATTGGCTTTATGGATTCCTACAAGCATGAAACTGAATTCCAGGAGACAACCTCATGATCTTGTCTTTTTCTCAGAACAAAAAATATATTACTGCAGGTTAAGATCATAGATGCTTAACATTGAAATAGAATGAAGTAGCAAGCAGGAACACTTCTGAACCTCAATAAATCCATCATCAGCTGCTAGAAATTAGAGCACTGTAGGAATTATTTCAATAATCAAACAGTGCTAAGGTCTGAATATTTGTGTTCCTCCAAAATTGGTAAGTGGAAATCTGAACCCCTGTGGTCATCATCTGAGGAGGTGCGGTCTTTAGGAAGTGATTAGGCCAAGAGAGTGAAGCCATCATGAGTGTCCTTGACAAAAAGGCTCAGTGGTCTCTTCCACTAAGTAAGGACACAGCAATAAAGTACCCTCTGTGATCCAGGACCTGGGCCCACCACACCCTGAATCTGCCAGTACCTCGAACTCTAAGAAATACATTTCTTTCTTTCTTTCTTTTTTTTTTTTTTTGGAGACAGGCTCTCACTTGCATGCCCTTAGTAGAGTGTCGTGGCATTATAGCTCACAGCAACCTCAAACTCTTGGACTTAAGACACCTTCTTGCCTCAGCTTCTTGAGTAGCTGGGACTACAGGCGCCTGCCATAAGGCCTGGCTAGTTTTTCTGTTTTTAATAGAGATGGGGTCTCATTTGGCTCAGGCTGGTCTCCAACTCCTAAGCTCAGGCGATCTACCTGCCTGAGCCTCCCAGAGTGCTAGGATGACAGGTGTGAGCCACCACACCCAGCGAGAAATAAACATCTGTTGTTTATGCGCCACTGTTGTTTACAATATTTTGTTATAGTGTCCCAACCAGACTAAGACAGACATATTTGCTTCCTTTTCTGACTTTCCGGAATTGTTGCTTCGGACTCACTTTAGCACCTAGAACTGCTCCCCTCTGTTCTCTGGCACACACATGTAAATATTTTAATTAACATGTTTCCTTCAGTCACCCAAATGTATCTGTTATTTTATCAAAACATAAAAGTACTTGCTATAATGTTTAAATGTGTCAACACTTAATATTTTGAAATATACCTGTATACTTTAACTCTGCACTTTATTATTATTTAATAACTTACCTTATCATACTTGAACCCAAATTTTTTCACATGATGCTGCTTTATTTAGTGACATTTGTGATTGTTTCCAAAATTCAGTTGCTACTGGAGGATGTGAGAGAGGAAAGTAAGTCGGGGTAGATGATTTGGTGAGACCCTGTCACCGAGGGGCAGCTCAGATGCTCTATGACACAGTAGTGGTCTGAGACCATTAAGAACTAACATCTGGTTCAGATCGAGCCTTCTAACGGTGTCCCCATGAAATAGAAGCCACAGAGTTACCTTCTCTATTTTTCCTGCCTTGTAATGGATATTCTGCGATTGTACGTACCATTAATATCTATTAATATTAACTTCAAACTAAAATGTATTGAAATTGAAGAGGGATATTGACACTTTGCTTAGAAAGATTGCTTCTGCAGCTGCAGTGAGATGGAAAATGGAACTTCTGTTCCTGGTGACACATTTTATATGAATGGTTGTTACTTTAGGAATTCTGCATAATTCTATTTTAGACACTTGTATTCCATCAGTGTCAGCCTCTCTGTAATTTAATTTGATGAGGATATGTATGTCTTGTTCTCTCTTTGTTTCTGACATGTGTTATTTTGCTGAGTATTTGCTATTCCTGTTCTAATAGCGGATAGCCTTTTTTTCTTTTAACTCGTTGAAAAGAAAGCTTAGTGTCATTAGACATAAATGACACAGTATAAATTTTTAAAAAGCTGCTATTGTAATGGAGATATACTAGTTAGTTCAGAGAATGCAAATACAATGTTAAAATATTTCTATCACATATTGACAGCAGTGCAATGCGAGTTACCATGACAGCTGTAAGAGGTAAGATGAAATAGGTGTGGTCTTTGCTCTAAAAGATTTTTTGCCTAGTGGAAACTGGCCAATAGTGTCTTAGACTCTATGACAATTTTGTATTTGACTCTCTTGTTAATTCAACATTTTGAATTAACAAGAATTCAAAAAGAATTAATTCAAGCTATATTAAAAAAGAAGACTTATATAGTCTAAAGCAGTGTTATTCACTGTTGCCTTGAAATGAGTTAAACTCCTTACCACTCCCAAGAAAATCAACTCTATCGATTCTTATTTCAAATAGTTAAGAGTCAATCCAAAGATTAGGTCTGTTTTTCTTTTTTTCATACCTTTTTACTTTTCAAATCTAAAACAATATCAAAAAAATGTAATCCTTTGCTTGACCTTACATCTTTCCAAAATGTATTTAGGGCCTTATAAATTTTGAACTGATACACACACACAATCAAACAAATGAATTTGAAGCAAGTATTTCTGTAAACTTCTTCAACTCCGAGAAATTTTAGTTAGAGCAGTAGTCAGTCTTTAAAAAAATATATATTGTCTATGTTTGAAGATGCAGAGTAAAAGTATTTCTACTCCAATCCCCCCTTTAATAAATACAGAACATAATAAAAAGAGCAAATAGTGTAGAAAATGACCCCTCCATCTGAGTTCAGACACAGTGATTCATGACTGTCACCCTAGTTCTTTGGGAGGTAGAGATGAGAGGAGCCCTTGACCAGCATGGGATGAGAATCTATTTCTACAAAAACTTTAAAAATTAGCCAGGCATGGTGGTGCACACCTGTAGTTCAAGTTATTCTGGAATCTGAGGCAGGAGGATTGCTTGAGCCTAGGTGTTAGAGGTCAGAGTGGGCTCTGATCTCACCACTGCACTGGAGGCTGAGTGACAAAGTGAGACTATGTCTCTAAAATAAGTAAGTAAATAAGTAAACAAACAAACAAACATGAGATTTTCAGCCCAAATAATAAACTTAAAGGGCCAGCAGAAAACACCAATACCAATATCACGGAATTTGGACAAGTATAACACAAACAGATTTTGAACGGGGCACCATCTTCTTAGAAAATTTGAGGTCTCTAACCTTAAAGACCTACTCAAACATTTCTTACTTTGAACAGTAAGTGGCTGGAATGTGGTGGGCTTTGGCATTCAACACCAATCTGTCTTATAATGTGAGACCAAGAAAAACCACAAGGGAAATCTGTCTTTTCTGAAGTCCGTAAGATTTGTCAACAAGGCAAAGAATATTTTTAAGATCAGCTCAGAAATTGTTGAACGAAGTCCATTCAGGGGACTGAAGAAATAATTAAAGCAGTGAGTCTGCAATCTATTTGCCCTGGCTCCTGGTAAATGCCCCAGGCGAAAGACTAGAAGGCAGATGACCCAGTCTAATCTAATATCCTCGTGAAGATATTAGGCAGGTGAACTGGTTTAATATCCTCCAACGGGAACACTGATATTTGCTAGGAGCAGATCTTATCTCTGTAATAGCTTTTGCTGCGTGTCCCTGGCTATGAATTACCTATAGTTAATAAACTCAGAATTTATGAAGCATTGTGAATGCATTGTAAATTGCAAATTACACTCTGAGGTGTAAAATGGAGATATTATATAATTCAAGGGCTTCTGTTATGTGAGGTAACCCCATGAACCTTATTAAAAGAGCTGATCTATGGTTCTGAGTCAGATGTGTACATCTAAAGCAGGAAGATGGGACTCGGGGAGCTGCTGCTGACATCTCAGGCCTTTCTCTGCTTTGTCTGAAGCTCTTGATTGATTATTTTCACAAAATCATTAGTAAAGGTTAATGACGGAATAAGATCCATGATTCATGTGTGTCTGGTCTGACAATCCAATTCTGTGTGTTTGCTCAAGAGGAAATCAAATGCACTTTCACGCTACAAAGAAAGCACAGCAAAAGAAACTTGTAACATAAAAATGCTCATAATGAGTCATACATGTTTTCTTCTCATCCTGAAGAGACAGACAGAAACAGACAAAGGCATTTGAAAGAAAAGGAATGACCTTATTGCAGACTCCAGACACAAAAGGTTTGATAAAAAGACTTTTGAGAAAATACGCACACAAAATTATCTTCCCCGGCTCACCAGCCCACTTCAGTCTCAAAATAAACACACAAAGCTTCGGCTGGATTAAGAGATCTACTCATAATAAGAACAAGTGATAATAAAAAAGAAAACTAGATATGACCCATGGTAAGTAATTAGAAAAGGGAACTATGGAAAGCAAAACTGGAAAATACCTGTATAGAAAGGATTACAGTAAATATTGGCATAAATTACGTGTCTGGAGATGCCTAGGAACAAAGGGTAGGGAATGCTAGTATCAGTCATGCAGCAAATGCCACCATGGTCCCCTTGAACCTGCTCTGTGGGGGACTCTACCAGTGCCCATCACTGCCACAAAGCCTCCAGAGACACAGGCAGTGGTGCCCATATTCTCCAAGAAAAAGCTACTGTGTGCTCTCCCAAGGTCAGGGCTGATACTCCTCTAATCTTTTCCAAGCTCCAGACCTTGCAGCCACTACCATACCGTGCACATCTATGCCTCCTACCAGAGCTACAGAGGCACTGTCTCAACACATGGGTGAGTGTTCCAGATCCCGGTTCCCTGGTCACTCTGTGCTATGCCTGCAGCACTATACCAGAGCCACTGCTGGGCGGGCATGTCCATGACCCAGTCTCTGGAGCAGCAGTTGCCATCACATGCTTGTGATCTGCACCCCAATTCTGCAGCTCTGCAGAGCGCCCACTATCTTATACATAGCAGCAGCGGGAACCTGTGTCCAGGCTACTGGTGTCACTTCCAAACCCTAAGTCCACAACCCCTGTACCATGCCCACATTCCAGACTCCAGCTCCTGGGCCACTCCATGGGTGCTGCACCATGCCCACATTCCAGACTCCAGCTCCTGGGCCACTCCATGGGCGCTGCACACCAGACATTGGTGTCACTGCTACCGTAACCTGAACAGAGAGGCATCTCCACTGTCATGATTTTCTCCAGGGAAAATGGGAGGTGAGAAGAACGCCAGCAGCTCTCACGCCTTAAAGTTCAAGAGCCTCATTGCCATTGTGTACACCCACAACTCTGGCCACGGAGGACCCTGGCAACAGCAAGCTCAGCTGACAAAACTGTGTGAAGCCTATGCAGTTGTGACCTCATCAGAGGCAGAAATGCCACACCTCAGTCAGCCAGCCAGCCCCCATGCAGTCACTCAGGGCAGGGCTTTTTTCACTAATAGGAATTCATGAAGACCAAAAGAGGTGACCTCTCCACCAAATGTGCAGACATCAATGCAAGGAAAGAAAAACTGTGAAAAACTAAGAAGACATGTCATCAGTAAGGGACGTACCGCTAACTCCAAAGATTATATTCACTAACCCCAAAGACATGGATATATACTCCTTGCCTGACAAATCATCCAGAATTAATTATTTTAAATAATATTAATAAACTACCAGAGAACACATTAGCTCAACCGTTTTAGCTTCCACAGAAGAGCGAGAACATGAAATATTTGTCTTTCTGTGCCTGTCTTATTTCACTTAGCATGATGGCCTCCAGTTCCATCCATGATGCTGCAAATGCGATGATTTTATTCTTTTTAATGGCCAAGCAATATTCTTTTGTGTATACCTACCACATTTTCCTTATCCCTTCATTTATTGATGGACACTTAGATTGATTCTATAACTTCGCTGTTGTGAATACTGCTGAAAAAAACATGGTAGTGTAAGTATGCCTTTGATATACTCTTTCTTTTCTTTTGGATAAATACTTAATAGTTAGATTGCTGGATTGTATATAGTTCTATTTCTAGTTTTTTGAGAAATCTCCATAGTGTTTTCCACAGTGGCTGTACTAGTTTGCATTCCCATCAACAGTATATAAGAGTTCCCTTTTTCTGCATTCTCACTAGTATGTTATTTTTTGTCTTTTTATTAATAGCCCTTCTAACTTGGATAAGGTGCATATCATGGTGGTTTTGATTTGCATACTTATGAATACTTTTGAGAAATATCTATTTATGTCCTTTTCTCAGGGAAATAATTTTCAACTTAGAATTTTTGTATCCAGCCAAACTGTCGATCATGATTTGTGGGGGAGAATAGACATTGAGCATATGTAAAAACCTAAAAAAAATTCTATGTACCCTTTTTAACCAAAATGACTACTTAAACCCAAAAAGAGGAAAATAAGTTTTCTGAGATACAGAGAACTCAAAATTGAAGAGAGGCTAACAGAATTATCAATATAATGACCAAGAAAGTTCTAGGACAGTAGGGTTCTAGAAGCTACTGTTCTAGAGATAGACCAGTAAATATTTCATTATGATGATAGTGGGTTTTGGGAAAAAGGCCTTTTTTAGAAAAATAAAACAATGTTGATATGTGACAGGTTTGACTACATGAATAATTTGAAAAAATTTTACAGAGCTACTGAGCACATTATTCTTAGTAAAACATCACAAGAATGGAGAAACAAGAATCCTATGGACTCAGTTCTGATATGAGGATAATTAAGGTCCCAACACACATTGGGGGGTGGGGGATAGGGAGAGCTGAGAAAGGGTAGGAGGGAGGGGTTGGAGGATAAGGTGTGACACACCTTTTTGGGGTGGGACACAATTATAAGAGGGTCCTTATCTAACAAAAACAATCAATGTAACCTAGTTCTGTGTACCCTCAAGGAATTCCCAATTAAAAAGAAGTAAAGAGACGTAAGCAAAGACTTAAAGATACTAAGCAAATAAAAATTTAATTTTATTAAAAATAAAAACTGTGCTCTAAGAAAAGCCATGAAATACAATTATGTGCTGCATGATGACATTGTGGTCGGTGGACTGTATATGTGATGGTTGCCATGCCGCATAGCGTACGTTCTGTACTGTTTGGTTTTGTGTAAGTTACACACTCTACGATGTTTGCACAATGACGCAAACACCAAAATACATATGTTAGAACCTATCCCTTGATGGATTTGTGAAGTGAAAGATGGCTGCATTGGTATAATAGTTATTACACTGAAAACAGTAAATTTGAATTTAACAAATGAAACCATATTGGGAGGATAAGAAAAAGGGAACACTTAAGTGTGAGAGATATGTTAAAGTGCTTAACTGTAATCTGCTAAATTTGGAAATCCTACATAATATCTAAAACAGAAAGGGTTGGGGGAGAGATTGATTTTCATAATAAATATCTCTTGGACAAAGTAGAAATATCCTTATTTTTCACCTTGAACTTATTTATAAAGATGAAAGATCACCTGACTTAGTCAAAAGCAGTGCAGGATTCAAATTTGTAGACCTGCTATTTAACTACTGTTGCCAGTTTTTAACCTATACTCTTTTGTGATTAAAAACAAATAAGCAAACAAAAGAGATACTGAATTGTGTACAAATGCAAGGAATCCTAGCAATGTTTGGAGTTTGTATGATGTTTTTTCTTTTTAAAAATATGAATATTATTCTTTTCCAAAAAATATTTTCTGTATTTCAGCTTTTTTGAAGCCACAGCATTGATTCAGTGCCTGTTGCAAATCCATTTCAGGTCGACCCCTGGTGCGTCCTGTTGTAGTCACTCCATGACATTGGAAATGGGTACCTGGGTCCCAGTGCACCTTGGGGATTTGGAGAAACACGTATCCTGCAGTATGGCCGACATGATGGACAGAGTTGGATTTTACAGTAAGTGTGGTAGATCTGCACTATGGTACCTGGAAGACACATGTGTTTCGGAAAGGAATGTGGTGTGCCTGGTACAAAACCCTGTACTAAATATCTGTTCTGTCTTCCTTGGCCTATGGGGAAAATTAAGTTCACTGTGTTGAATTTCTTATCACCTACATGTGACTCTAATTTCTCTCAACATTTCACAATGATTGAAATATCCGCAAGGAAGGTAGAAGTTCAGGGCAGTAGAAGGCAAATGTTGCTGGCCCCTCTGCTGGAACTGGAGTGGAAGGAGTGGCATTCTTCAAAAGTATGAAGGTGATGGACAGGAAAGTGAGTGGTGACCCACAGAGTGAGAGGCCATGAAGATGAGTATCGGCAGGGTGGACGGACCATTCGGGAACAGACGTCAGATACGTGTTCTTCTTCCATATACACCAAAAGAAGGTGATGGTGATGTTTGGAGGCATAGTACACCTGTCACTTCTAACTTGGACTGAAAATCAGTGAAAGCAAGCTATGTAACCAAAATGTGTGTACCCCTGTAATACTCTGAATTAAAAAGAAATCTCTGTAAGGATTTTGTACACCCCCTTCCTCTTGGATGACTCAATTAATACCTTATATCATTTTGTTTTTTATAGAGAAGGGCACACATAGGCCAATATCGGGGTCCTAGTGTGAGTCCTAGAATCCCAGAATGCATTTCCAGAATCCAGGGTTTCTCTGAACTCTCCTAGAAGTTTAGGCAAAAATGAAAGTAGGTCCCGGGAGGTGCTTGTTCCCTTGACCTTCTATCCTCCATCAGATTAGTTGAGGTAGATTAGGAGCACGTTTCTATCATTTAGCTCATCCTTGGGAGAGATTTTTAGAGTCAAGTCTACATTTTATTACATAAAGTTTTGAATTTTAAAAATATGGCAGGGTTTATTCTGAGAAAAGTCAATGATTTATTCCGGGAATATTGGCTGCTCATACAATTAAACTACCTGCACTATGTGAATACTTTACATGCTGGTAGGTCAAGTGTACCCAAACTCTTCCTGCTGCCAAGTCCATCACTTCATGTCACCCGGAAAAATGCTGACATATTGCCAATTAGGGCAAGTCTTCCTGTCACCCCTGTCCTAGATTCTGTTGCTTTGGGAGGAATACTGTGGAAGTAGGAACCAATATGTTAGGGCCCATAAAAGAGCTAAAAAATGTTAAATATAATTGGGATAGGGAGTACAGGACAGGCAAGGCTGCATCTCACATTTCAAGAGATTTTGGAAAAAAAATTTTACATGAAAAACTGGCAACATCTCCCAGGAGGAAAATATCTTATGTAGGTGTTTCAGAAACTATTTCAAAATTTATTATTGTATTAGTTATTTATCTTAATAACCAATCTGATAATTTGAGAAAAGCTCACAAAAGAAAAACATGTTCCTGAGAAAAATAAATGCTCATCACTGTTGAAATACCTATTTTTATCTAAATATCTATTAAGTCCTTAGCACTTAGCATGTTGTCTGATACAAAACAGGCTTTAAATAAAATTTAGTTGAATGAATTAATGTATGACTAACTAAAAGAAAATGTAGCCCCTCATTCTATACTAATACATGACCTCTGGCTAACAACCTACATGCAAATCAATATTAATAAATAGCATAAGAATATTGATAACTGCAATGGAAAAACCGTATTTTTACATAGGTAAAAGTGAAGATTTCGGGTTGAGATATATCTGAGTTTAAATTTGATCTCTGTTAGTTGCTTTGTGGTAGACGGTAATTTACTTAACTTGTCTGTTCTTTAGTGTTCTCAGCTAACAATAGTAGGTAACACCTAATCTACAGAGAAGTTGTAGAAATGGAGTAATAAATAGAGCACAGTGCCTGCCTTAATGAATGTGCAACAAATTATAATTATTATTCCAATGTAACCTTCTTATGTTAATGAGAAAAAAATAAGTAAATAATATAATTTCTTAAATTAAAGTAAATATGAACCTGTGTACTTCAAAAGATCCTCTTTGTAAACATCTCTGAGTCTTAGATTTTATAAGGTAGATTGAATTGATCACATTGAATTGAAAATGTGAATAAATAAAAACTGACTACATGGCACTTACAAATTTTATTATATTAATTAATTAATTAATTTATTTTTGCAGTTTTTGGCCGGGGTTGGGTTTGAACCCGCCACATCCAGTATGTGCGGCTGGTGCCCTGCTCCTTGAGCCACAGGTGCCACCCACTTATAAATTTTATTTAGTCATTTTATTACTAGGCAGCATTTTGAAGTATAATTTGAAAGAGTAACACATAGTAACTATACATAACTTTTATAATGCAAACTCACAAAGATCAAGTTGTCTACCAGTGGTTACTATCAACTTAAATGTTCAAAGGGAAACTTGTTAAAAGTCTTCTAATTAAATAACTTGAACTTTTATCATTTAATGAAATAAAGACATTCTTTTAGTAAGTTGTCTAAATAATGATTGCACTTACTTGGAATATTGATGTAGTACTGGGATGATAGAAAGGACACTGGAATGAAAATCGAGAGGCTCAAGTTTACTGTTTACTGGCTGTGATAGCAGCGGACAGTGTGATCCTGGGAAAGTCATTTCCCTTTGCAAATCTCAGTACTAGGAAGAGCTGATCTTTAAGGTGCCTGTCAGGCCCTGACTTCAATGGCATCTACTTTACAACCAAGACATAATCCCCAAGCCATAGAAGTGGGATAATAAGACAAAGAGTTATGTCAATGTAGAAATATATTATTTTAGGGCAGTGCCCGTTGCTCAGTCAGTAAGGCGCTGGCTGCATATACCAAGGGTGGCAGGTTCGAATCCAGCCCAGGCCAAATGCAACAAAAAAATAGCCGGGCGTTGTGGTGGGCGCCTGTAGTCCCCGCTACTTGGGAGGCTGAGGCAAAAGAATTGGCTAAGCCCAACAGCTGGAGGTTGCTGTGAGCTGTGACGCCACAGCACTCTACTAAGGGCGACAAAGTGAGACTCTGTCTCTAAAAAAGAAAAAGTAATAAAAGAAAAGAAATATATTATTTTAATCCGGCATCTGAATATTCTCATGGGCAAAATGCTCCTCTTTGAGAAGATATCTTGAAAAACCACTAGGAAATAGAAAGCCAAACTCAGAGAAAAGACCTTCAGAGTAAACATGATCTTTCTAGGTCTGTATTTCGAAAGGAAAAGATTCTTTTTCTTTTCTTTTGGAAAGGAAATAAAACTAGGGACTAGGAAGGAAGAGAGTTATTTAGAAAAGCAAATAAGACATTGTAAAGTGACTATGAATTCATGAACCCATTCCTTCTCTAGAAACCATCAGCAGAAATTCTGATGTCCAAAAAAATGAAGTTGGGAATTTTATTTCTAAATTTTTTTTTTTTTTTTTTTTTTTTTTTTTGAGACAGAGCCTCACTCTGTTGTCCTGGGTAAAGTGCTGTAGCATCACAGCTCACAGCAACCTCAAATTCTTGGGCACAAGTGATTCTCTTGCCTCAGCCCCCCGAGTATCTGGGATTATGGGGGCCAGCCAAAAAGCCTCGCTAGTTTTTCTGTTTTTAGTAGAGACAGGGTCTCACTCTTGCTCAGGCTGGTCTCAAACTCCTGAGCTAATCAATCCACCTGCCTCAGCCTCCCAGATGCATGAGTCACCATGTCTGGCCTGAAGTTGGGAATTTTATAAAGTCTCATCTAGCTTTTAAGGAGCAAGCAAAACTTAAATGATATAAGGATTATATTTGGGGGCCTACACAGAATTGCATGAACTAAGTCTTTAGACCCTACTGCATCTTGAACCCATAGTAACAAAGTGCTGGACACAAGGAACAGGGTAGAAAAATTGAGTCAATTCTTTAAAAACAGGCTTGAAAGTTATTTGACTATTGTTGGTTTGTGGTTGGCCTACATAGCACAGGTAAAGGGATGCCTTGAAAGTTCGTGTTTCACCTCATTCTAATAAACATGTTTTCTTAAGAGGTTAGAGTTTTGCATGAAGGTGGTTCATAAGACAGTTGTTTGAATGGGTTGAAGACTCCATTATGCTCCATCCATATTGCGTTGTTATATTTATATATTGAGCATTAGAGCCCCAGAGAGGCTACATGAAGTTAGTAACTAGGAATGTTTCCAAAAGTGCCACCAAATGGCATAGGAGAAGAATGCTTAGAAGTCTAAAAGTTGAAGAATGAACAAAACAATATACAGGGTATTCAAAATTAGACATGTTCTCAGAAAAACCAATGTTTCAGTTTCCGTCAGCAATTTCATGACAACATCT
Organism: Perodicticus potto; assembly: GCA_963574655.1. Taxonomy (NCBI): domain Eukaryota; kingdom Metazoa; phylum Chordata; class Mammalia; order Primates; family Lorisidae; genus Perodicticus; species Perodicticus potto. Next base: position 19,359 of record CAUYRH010121582.1, on the reverse strand, counting down.
GACTAGGTAGAATCAAACTTCACTGCTAAATGTCTGGTGGTTCGTGAGCAGGCAGGAGAGAAGACCACTTTATTTGGTTCAAGTGAGTCTATTTTTTAATATATATATCTGGTATATCTATAACTTAATAAGAAAGATAAAAAGGAACACTGGTGGGGGGGGGAAAGAAAACATTAATTAGCCTTTGGTGTCCTTTTAGCAAGGAACATGATTTTGATAAGATTGGGAAACTTGTCAGGATTTTATTAGTGAAAGGTAAGGAGAATCTCAACAGTGCTGTAAGGATAGAAGTGAAGAGCGTGATCTTGAACTTATGAAGGAAGTATAATTGAGAATGTTTTCTGAATGGAATATATATGGTGAAGAAAGAGGATTTGTGTGTGGAAAACATTGGAGGTGAAAGAAAAATTGAATGAAGAATAAAGAATTGAATAAATAATAAAATATTAGAGGTGAATGAAATGGAATAAATGTGATAATTAATTCAGATTTGAATCCACAAGTTTTCAACTAGTGATATTCAATGGGCAGCTGGATGTGTAGATTTAGACTTTATGAGAAAAATCGTTACTGTGCATATGTTTTTGAGAATTTTCTTTTTCTTTTCTTCTGTTTTATTTTTATTAAGTCACATGCACATAGACCATGAATACATTTATGCATATGTGGGGTACACGGTGTTGATATTTTTTATACAATCTGACGTGCTTATATCAAACCAATCAACATAGCTTTCACCTCATTTACTCAGGAGAATATGTTCCAGTTCCCTCCATGTAAACATAAAAGAGGAAAAGTCTCCATCTTTTTTTAAGGCTGCATAATATTCCATGATATACATGTACCACAGTTTATTAATCCATTCATGGGTTGGAGCATTTGGGCTTCTTCCATGACTTGGCTATTACGAATTGAGCTGCAATGAATAATCTGGTGCAAACACCTTTTTTGCAAAGTGATTTTTGGTGTTTTGGATATACTCCTAGTAGAGGAATTGCAGGATCCAATGACAGGTCAATTTTTAGATCCCTGAGTATTCTCCAAACTTCTTTCCACAAGGAACGTATAAGTTTGCATTCCCACCAGCAATGGAGAAGTGTTCCCTTTTCTCCACATCCAGGCCAAGATCTGTAGTTTTGGGATTTTGTGATGTGGGCTACTCTTACTGGAGTTAGATGGTATCTCAAAGTAGTTTTGATTTGCCTTTCCCTCATGATTAAAGGTAATGAGCATTTTTTAATGTGTCTGTAGACCATGTGCTTGTCTTCTTTGGAGAAGCTTCTGTTCAGGTCTCTTGCCCATAGTGAGAATTTTCAATGTGCAAGCCTCAATATAGTTGAGGCTGTAAGTGGAGTTTTATTTACATGTAATATGTGAAAGAGAGAAGAGGGAGGAAGAAATGGAAAATATGGGAGTCAAACCACTGAAAGGGTGTTATGGAAAAGATCTAGGAAAGGGGACATGAAACGGCTATCAAGGTTAGAACCAGGATTTGTCATTGTAATGAAAAAAAAAGGAGCTAAAACAAAGCATTAGAGGTGACATTAGAGGTAGAAATATTGAATAAAAATAATTGGTTACCTTGGGACCGTGGTAATATACAGTGAAGTGAGGAACTGGAAATCTCATATCTGAAAATCAAATGAGAAGATACAAATTTCAAATAATAATTATGCTTAGATATCTAAATCTTCAATTCAACCAGACCTTAGGAATAATTTGAAAAGAATACAGATAATATGGGCATTATAGAGCCTAAATATCTTTGCAAAAGAAACATATATGTTTAGAAGGATTAGTAGAATTTTGAAAACAATGCAGTTTTTAAAATACATTAATTGTGTTAATTTTCGGTAGTTTGTGTTTTCACAGTCTGTGGCATTTTAGATTTTGAAGCTTTGTAGGATTGCTAGCTGAATTGAAATAGATAGCTTAGGTTCTCTGATTTCCATTTAAATGCTCAACAAACTGTCACGAGGAAGTAGTTTTGCATGGTTTATATCAACTTTAAGAGATTTGCGCTGTGCTATGAATACATCAAATTATACTAAATATGGCTTTCAAAATTAGTTTCTGCTATTACCTGGACAAGCTACCAGAGAGGGAAATGGTGTCTAGATAGAGGATGCTAATATAGATTTGAACATGTGATATATTCAAATAAGTCTCTGCATTAAACAGAAAGGAAAAATTACAGCCACTGTTTATTTACAGATAAAACCTAATTCGAATAAAGAGCTGAGTTTTCAGGTTTGAATATTTTATTTCAGAGCAAGATATTTTTATTAATTGACAGAGAAGTCACTCAGCACTCTCAATGTTATCTTTTAAATTTTAGATGATTTCAGATTGAATTGTATTAAGAAATCGATTGTCGTGGGAGGGTAGAATCCTAAATCATAGAATGTTAGCGAGCAGGATGATACTTTGGCTATCATCTTCTTAGCCTCTAAAGCCCTGTTTTTCAGGGTAAAAAAAAAGTTACAGTTTAAAAAAGTGAAAGAGAAACAAAGAGCCTAGGAAAGTAGGTCTAAGTGGAGTGTGCAGCTGAAGAGTTAGAATGATAGAGTTAGAATGAGTAGATGTTGGCTTGTGAACATTAAATGAATGTGGGGTGTGGGCCATGAGCCATAAGAGGGTTATAAAATTAAGAAAAAACAAGTTGGTTGCTATCCCTTATTAAAAATAGATGCCAGATGGTGGTGCATGTGGCTCAAGGGAGTAGGGCACCAGCCCCATATACCAGAGGTGGCCGGTTCAAACCCAGTCCCGGTCAAAAAATGCAAAAAAAAAAAAAAAAAAAAAAAAAAAATAGATGTCAGAGCTCATGAAGTTCACTCCCCCATATGAAATGTTACATTTATTACAAATACATTTGCCAAATTAGAGAGAGAGTGAAAGAAAAGGTCATAATTTCCCAAGGGTAAATTAGCATAGTTATAAAGATATTTATAAGTTATATCTTATAAGTGATCTCTTTATCATATAAAGCTTATGAAAATTAAAAGCCAACTAAATTTCAAAGAATAAGAGAAAATGGGTTAAATAAATTGAAATCTGCCTTTATAGGTGGCTCACTATGTAGTTATTAAAGAGTATGGACTCAAGGAATGTATAATGAGTTTGGAAAAAAGATAATTTTGTAAGAAACAGAAAGTAAATGCTCTTCTATCTTTCTAGAATCAGAAATAGAAAAAAATTGAAAGCAAGATTAAAAATAACCTGCTATGATCCCACTTGCTAAAACTGATGTTTTATTTCCTTGTATTTTCCAACTTTTTAAACTTCTTTCTACCAATGACTATTTATTATTATTATTTTTTAGTAATAACTTTGCACTTGTATCCATCAGGCTTCGGTCAGGAGACAAAAACTAGTATTTTCAACAGGATGATTTTAATATGAAGTGTCATTTTCCAGGTAAAAGGTGGTTGTTTTGAGTGTAACGGTTAGAAGCAGCAGAAGGCAGTTTCCATTTCTAGGGTTGAGGGAAATTTGACAAGGAAGAACCTCAGAACTTAGAGGAGGCTCCCCCCGCGCTCCCAAGGCTGCGGTTCACTCTTCCGAGGAGACAGCACACGGGCTGGAGATTCAGCCTCTCTCTGCCCCTTCTATCACTGCAGTGAAGAAGAGTTTGCTTGAGGCTTTTGCCCTAAACACGAGAACTGGCCATAAATGTGGCCAAGAAGAAAAATTCTGGAGGCTGCCTGGATGCACAAGAGTATCCCCAGGGAAATAGTGAACGCTGCAGGATTTCCCGACAGTTCCAGCCATTCGCTCTTGAGGGAGGTGAGGCAGGGAGGGAAAATGAAACTTCTTTCTTTCTTCTCTAGTCTTGTTCTAAGTAAATCAGTGTGCACTCACAGATGTGGAAGATGTAGACAGTTCATTGTAATTCTAGTCTTTTATATATTTATTTATTTAATTAATTTATTTTTTTATTGAGACAGAGTCTCACTGTTGCCTTTGGTAGAGTGTCATGGTGTCACAGCTCATAGCCACCTTCCAACTCTTGGGCTTAAGCGATTCTCTTGCCTCAGCCTTCCAAGTAGCTGGGACTACAGGCACCTGCCACAGTGCTCGGCTATTTTTTGGTTGCAGTCGTCAATGTTGTTCAGCTGGCCTGGGTCGAGTTTGAACCCACCACCCTCCTTGTATGTGGCTGGTGCTGTAACCACTATGCTACGGCGCCAAACCTGTAATTCTAGTCTTACAGTGTCTTTTAAATAATTTCTACATGCAAACTGGAGTTAATGCAATTGTAAATAGTGATATCTTGAGTTAATCAAATCGGTAACTTCATACAACGACAAGACTATTCTCAGTCAGTGATCATTGGTAGATGTCTGCTGGTTTCATTAAGACTTGAGGGATGTGTTTCACAAATGCAAATCTACTATATGTGTATCATTCACTGCTTGTAAGTCTTCAGTGATGTCCTGCTGAGTCTTAGGTAAAGACACAAATCCATACCATCGCCATCAAGCTCTTGACCAGAGTACCGAACAATTCTTATTTCATGCCAGGTTGTCGATTTTTGTGTTTCATTTCCACTGGATTTCTTGTACATACTTAAGAAGATCATGGGTTTTTCCAGTTCCGAGCGTTCACAGAGTGTGTCCTTCACACCCTTCCTACTTCACCTTCTCTTTTCTCTAATACTAATTAGTTGTGTAACTAGTGGTTTGGCTTTGGCCTCCCAGTAAACTGGTGGCATTATTTACACCTAGACACTGGTCTTGTTTGAGTCTGACTTAGCACTTCATCATTATTTATCAACTTGAAGGAATAAGTAGGAAGGTAGGAAGAGTGAGCTTGCGTGTCATCGGCAGGTGGCCAATCAAAGGAAGGAAAACCATAATACAACTTTTTTGGTGGCTCTTTTCAACCATTGACACTAAATTTACATATTTCAAACATATGAAGTTAAAAAAGGTCAATATTTAGGCCACTCCTCTGAGGAACTACACCACCATACAATGCTGTTTTATTTGTTGCTACATTACCAAAGTTCCTGATAGAACCCTGTTCAATATTTAGGTTTGAAAAAATTGTTAGTTAAATCCTGAAATTTTAGTTTAAAATTTATTCAGTCTTTTCTGAAATTGGCTGTTGAAAAGGAGCACAGGCTTTTCCATATTGAAAATACTGATTCTTGCAGGGAGCCTCTATTCATTCTCGTGTTTTTCCTCCACTCGCTCCCACTACTTTCCAAAAAATTATTTTCTTTTAATAATTTACTCTTACCATTTATTTCTCATTACAAATGATAAATATATTACTCATATACATATGTAATATTTAGAAAAGTTTAAATATATACACACAACATCACACACTTTCATGCAAAAATCCCTACTTTTATTTTTACTTATTAATCATTATTTAGCATCTTTACCATGTTATCTCAATAGTGGCTTTTATTTTCTGGAAGAAGATGTAAGAAGTTTATGAATAATTACTTTTATTCTAAAAGGAATTTAATATGCTCCCACAATCTAAAATATAATTCCTTTAACATGACCTGGAGGCCAAGCTGGTCGTGCATGTTTGCCATTTTTAGCTACCTGCTGGTAATGTCGGCGCTTAGCAAGAACTAGGAGCAGAAAATACAGTTTTGATTCCATTTTTTTTTTTGAGACAGAGCCTCAAGCTGTCACCCTGGATAGAGTGCTATGGCATCACAGCTCACAGCAACCTCCAATTCCTGGGCCCAAGCAAGTCTCTTGCCTCCGCCTCCCAAGTAGCTGGGACTACAGGCGCCCGCCACAACGCCCAGCCATTTTTTTTTTTTGGTTGCAGCCATCGTTCTTGTTTGGCGGGTCCAGGCTGGATTCGAACCCGCCAGCTCAGGTGTACGTGGCTGGCGCTTTAGCCTGTTGAGCCACAGGTGCCGAGCCTTGATTCCATTTTAATAACTAGATTGCTTTAAATGACAGCATAGATTGTGAGCAATGTGAAAACAGAGCATAGAATTAACTAGAGAGAACTCCCACCTGTGTACAAATGAGACTATAGGATCTACAGTCTTGAAATTCAACTCCGTCAATTTCAATATTTACTATTTCATGTTACGTAATAACTCTTTTTATAGAGACATAACTAATAATCCAAATGTACTTATTCTATAATCATTGTTACATATTTCTTTCAGTTAATCAAATTAAGTTTACTTTGGCATTATACATGGGTCCAGAATTATCTGTTTTAATTTTACTATACTTAATTTATATTGTATTGGCTCCATCATTGTACCTCATTCATGTGCAGTATATGTGACACAGTATTCTTTCTATTTGTGAGCAGTTACACGAACAAAAAAGAAGCAACAGTAGAGCACATTGCTGTGTCTTCTTTCTAATTTTACCTGTTTCTGTTTCTACATTTGGTCTGATGTTCACCTTGAAAGCATATCTAGTGATTTCACATGACTCACAGGATTTTGAAACCTACAATCTTCGTTAATGTTTAACTTCTAAGTAAATATTTCTTCACTTCTGTCCTTAAAACACATTGAAATAAGCTGTAATTTTAGTCTGACCTAACATTTCTACATTTTATGCATTGTCTTTTTACATTTAAATTTAAATTTTTAAATTTAAAAATTTTTTAAAAATTTAAATTTAAATGTCTTTTTACATTTAAATTTTTATATTGACAGAAATAAAGCTAGATATTGAATAAAGATAGTATATTGTCTGGCATAAGTGAAAACTGATATAAACAAACAAAAAACAAACTATGGGGAAATCCAAATCAAATTAGTTATAACCAGCCCTATTTCTTTATCGCACAGGTTTATTTTATTGTCTGTCTCCTTAGTTTGCAGATTTTTCTTTCCCCCTGATTCTGGCTTATAACTGTCTTTTATCATCAAGAAGGAAAGTAGCTCATTAATGTATGAATTTCCAGGGGAAAATGTTCTATCTTCTCACAATCTATGTAATGAGGAATTTCTTCTTCAATCCCTCTCATTTCCACTTAATCTAGCCTAGGGGTAAAACATATTTCTTTTTAATTTTCCATTTACAAATACCAGTGGATTTAGGGAACCACCGTTTATGTTTAGTAGACTCTAGAGGAAAAATGTCTTCTTAGATTATTTTAAATTTATAACTAAGGATGAATCATAAAGTAAGTCAATGTCTCAAAAATACTTATTTGCTATAGAGTATGAGGCATAATTTTCTTCAGGGCTAATGATAGCTGAATTTTGTACCTCCAGTCTAATAAAAGAATTTCAAGAAATTTTAAATATACTGGAATTAAGAGTACTGAAGAAGGAATTAAAAAATGTAATTCAAATGAATATTTATTACTGTTATGCCTACTCTGGGTCATGGAAAATAAGAAGATTCTTAGATTCCAAGAAACTTAAAATTTCTAGGCAGAAATAAAAGAAATAGCTTTTTGCCCAAATATCCTATTTTTGAACTCTTGTTGGTTGCTATATTAGATATTGCGGAAAGAGATTGAATTACAATACTGTTTGTTGGGGGAGAAGAAAAAAGAATTAGTTTTTCGTTGGTATTTCTTCCTTTACTGCTGCATAGTCAGGGCCGGGCAGTCAGCTGGTAGTCAAGTCTAATCTCATAGGCAAGTTTTAGAGTTGGATTTTAGGAAAGGGGAATGGGAAGTTTTTCTTGCTTTAGGTGGAGTTTTGTCCAAGTAATTTGAACATTTACAAGATAAATATCCATGTTATTGCACTTACTGTCTAGTAGGTAGCCAATATTAATTACTGATTTTAATGGAAGCACATGCACCAAAACTTAGAATAGTTTCCAGATCATTATACATTATATTATATATAAATTAATTATTCAATAAATCAAAAATTTTCCTCTAAAGATAGCAACCTCATCTTGGAGAAAAAACCAAAACATTGAAAAATATTAAAACGTTTCTAAAGTGTTCATTAGTATAGGCCCTGACACAAAAAGAATCCCACTGTGTCTGTCCTTTATATATATATATTTTTTAAACAGCAATTGAAGTTTTCTGAGTAAATTTTGCATCTTTAATCTCTGGAAAGTGGAGTAGGAATATAGAGTAAAAACAAAAACACAAGATAACGTGAAGCAATGCCTGCCCTAACCAGCCTCTGCCAAAATATTTCTTCCATTCTGAATGAAGAATTGTGAGAGAATATAAAAGTTTACGCTTCTTCAGACTGCCTTCATAGTTGGAGTACCCTGAAAAATGCCATTCTGTGCTGTTTATAACAGCTATTTAGTTTATTTTCCAATATTTGTTTCTTGAGACTGGTTTTATCAGTCTTTCTATTTGCTTATGAATTTCTCAGAAGTAATGGAAAAAACTGAATGATTTTTTTTTTTTTTTTTTTTTTTTTTACAAATTTCTTTAATGCTTAGAAAAATCTTTTAAATATAATGGCTGCTTAAAAATGTTAATGATTGTTAGTATAATGTTTAGCAAACAAACTACACTTGACATTTTTTCCCTTTGATATACAACTTTAAATATCCTAAAGATCAAGTTCAAACTACACTTGACATTTTTTCTTCAATATATAATTTTATTTTATTTTATTTATTTTTTTTGAGATCATAATTTGCATTTATTTTATTTTTTTTATTGAATCATAGCTGTGTACATTAGTTCAATCATGGGGTACAGTGTGTGGGCTTCATATACAATCTGAAATATTTTCATCCACCTGTTCGACATAACCTTCATGGGATTTTCTCGTTTATTGTGTGAAAACATTTGTGTTCTGCATTTAGTAGGTTTCACCTGACCCTTCCAAGATGCACCTCAAGTGTGATTCCACCCTTTACTCTCTCTCCACTTCCCCTCCCCTTCCCTCCTTTTCCCCTTTCCCCATCTTCTTGTGCTATAATTGGGTTGTAGCCTTCACCTGAAAGCTAAAAATTTGCTTCATAGTAGGGCTGTATACATTGGATATTTTTTCTTCCATTCTTGAGATACTTTGTTAAGGAGAATGTGTTCCAGCTCCATCCATGTAAATATGAAAGAGGAAAAGTCTCCATTTTCTTTAAGGCTGCATAATATTCCATGGTATACATGTACCATAATTTATTAATCCATTCGTGGATCGATGGGCACTTGGGGCTCTTCCATGACTTAGCAATTATGAATTGGGCTGCAATAAACAATCTGGTACAGGTATCTATCTTTTAATGTGATTTTTGGTCTTCTGGGTATATACCAAGTAAAGGAATTATAGAATCAAATGGCAGGTCTATTTTTAGATCTCTGAGTGTTCTCCAAAAGTCTTTCCAAAAGGGATGTATTAGTTTGCATTCCCACCAACAATGTAGAAGTGTTCCCTTTTCTCCACATCCACACCAGCATTTCTAGTTTTGGGATTTCGTTATGTGGGCTAATCTTACTAGAGTTAGATGATATCTCAAGGAAGTTTTGATTTGCATTTCTCTGATGATTAAGGATAATGAGCATTTTTTCATGTGTCTGAAGTCCGTGCACCTGTCTTCTTTAGAGAAGTTTCTTTTCAGATCTTTTGCCCATCCTGAGGTGGGATCTCTTGTTCTTTTCTTGCAAATACATTGGAGTTCTCTGTGTATTCTGGTTATTTTGAGCATCCTTACGATCCATGTTTGAAATTCTTCATCAGCCATTTCAATTCATTTCAATATTCTCAATTTGGTTGATTTCAGGTAGCATGAGTTATTGTTTTCTTCAGGGGTGTCCTTTCACCCTGATTTTTCATGTTTCTAGAATTCTTTAACTGATTCCTTCTCATTTGGCCTCTAAATAGAGACCTGGAGTTGTAGGTTTGGAGTATGGACCTGTGTCCTTGTTACCACAGTTTGATTCCTGTCCATTCAGGGAGAGGAGTGCTGCCCTGAATTGCATATGTAGTGTTCTAGCAAGTTTGATGAATTTCTTGGATTACTCTGACCTGCTGTTTTTACCTCTTCCCAACAGTGTACAATGAGTTACGTCCACCAGCTTAATCTCTGAGGTGGTGGATGGTACTTGTCAGCATGAATCATCCTCTCTCAGTTTGTCTGGTGTTCTCAGTGTCATTTATTAAAGTTTGCAGGGAAAAGGAAGCTATGAAGATGTTTTTGCATATTCTCATGTTACAAATTGGGCAAAGGACTAGTGACCAAAATATACAAAGAATTCAAGCAAATCAATAAGAAAAGAACAACCATCAATCATCGGGCAAACAACATGAACAGGACCTTTTATCAAGAAAACAGATGAATGACCAAAAAACACATGAGAAAATTCTCATCATCCTCAATCATCAGAGAAATGTAAATCAAAATTACTGTGAGATAACACCAAACCTCAGTGTGAATAGTGTCTATCCTAATGTCCCAAAGCTACAGATGATGGTATAGGATCAAAGAGATGGGTACACTGATGTACCATTGGTGGGATTGCAAATAAGTACCACCATTTCAGAAAGGAATATAGAGAATGCACAAAGGACTAAAAGTAGACCTTCCATTTGACCACACAATCTCACTACCAGGTATCTACCCAGAAGAAAAATAAACATTTCACCCTGAGGACATTTGTACTCAAATGTTTTCCATAGTTCAAAAATTCACAATTGCAAAGATGTGGAAACAACCCAAGTACCCATCAACCCATGAATAGATTCATAAAGTTTGGTATATGTATTCAATAGAATATATTCAGACATAAAAATGAGGGAGATTTTGCATCTTTTGTATTTGCCTGGATGGAGTTAAATAATGTTTTCCTTAATAAAGTATGTCAAGAATGGTAAAACAAGCATCCCATGTACTCAGTACTCAGATGAAAATAGCAGACCCATAACTAAAGGCCAACAAGTGAGTAAAATACAATAAAATTCAAGAAGGGTGGTGAGAGGAAAGGATGGAGGGGGCTCTTTTAGTTCCCAACTATTTGGTACAGTGCAGGGTATATGGATCACCTCCTGGATGTGTTCCATATACCCTGAACTGGTATATGAACTCAACTGCAGTTCAGACATTGGACTTTACCTTACAACTACAAATAGTGTAACCCAATTGTATATACCCTCAGGTTTGTAGCCTCATATTAATCTATTCAAAAAAAGATGTTCTTTTTTGCTTATGGTAAGCTCTGGTCCCCAAGTAAGGCTCACAACCAAGTGGCTTTCATCCCAGGGCTACAAGAATGGTTCAACAATTGCCAATCTATGAATGTGATATGCCACATAAACAGAAGCAAAAACAAAAACAGTATTATCACCTCAATAGATGCAGAGAAATCATTTGAAAAATTCAGCACATTTCTATGATAAGATCTCTTAACATACTAGGCATAGATGGAACATACTTTAAAATTATAAAGGTGTGTACAAGAAACCAATAGCCAACATAATAAATAGGTAAAAATTTAAAAGCATTTCTTCTTAGATCTGGAACTAGACAAGTTTTCCCACTGTCATCATTTCTATTCACCATAAAGCTGGAAGTTCAAACCTGAGAAATCAGACAAGAGAAAGAAATGAAGGGTATCCAAATGGGACAGAAGAGGTCAAACCATCACTATTTGTTAATAAAATGATCACAAGGCTCCTGAAAACTCCTGGAATTGATAAATTCAGCAGTCTCAGGTTACAAAATTAATGTACACAAGTCAGTATCATTTCTATACACCAGCAACGGTCAAGCTGAGAATAAAATCAAGGATTTAATACCTTTCATAATTGCAATAGCCACAACAATAAGAAAGAAATAAATTGCCTATGAAGACATTTAACAAAGAAGATAAAACACCTCTTCAAGGAAAACTAGAGAGCTACAAGTCACTGAGGTAAGAAATTACAGAAGATATGAGCAAATGGAAAAATATATCATGCTTATGGATTAGAAGAATCAAAATTATTAAAATATCTATACTACCCAAAGTGATCTACAGAGTCAATGTAATATGCATTAAAATAACAATGATATTTTTTTGCTGGTCTAGAAAATAGTTCTATGCTTTCACTGGAACCACAAAGAGCTAGAACAGCCAAAGCAACCTTAAGCAAAAAGGATAAATAGGGAGGCATCATTTTACTAGACTTCAAAGTGTAATATTACCAGACTTCAAGGTGTAATACAAGGCCATGTTAGCCAAACAGCATAGTACTGGCACAAGAACAGAGGCATAGACCAATAGATCAGTACAGAAAACAGATATAAAGCCATCCTAATACTGTCATCCAATCTTTTAAAAAAACAGACAACAATGTAAACTAGGAAAAAGAACTCCTATTCAAGAATTGGTCCTGGAAAGACTGCATAAACAAATGTAGAAGATGGAAACGAAATCGACAACTCTCACCATCACAACATTTAATTCATGATGGGTAGAAGACTTACACCTAAGGAATGAAACTACAGTTATTCTTGAAGGAATTCTTAGAAAAACTCCTATAGAATTCAGCCTCACTGAATAATTTATAAAGCAACCCCAAAGTCAATCACAACATACTTAAGTAGAACTTGATTAAATTTTTAAAAAGCTTCTGCACAGGCAAGAAAACAATTAATAGAGTGAATAGACAGCCTACAGAATAGGAGAAAATATTTGCATGCTATACAAGTAATAGAGAACTGATAGCAAGAATCAAGAAAGAGTTAATGCAAATCTGTCAGAAAAAAATCAAATAATTCTATAAAAATGTATGCAAAAGACTTGAATAGAAGCTTTTCAAGAGAAGAGAGATTAATGGCTAATAAATACATGAAAACATGCTCAACTTCTCTGATCATCAGGGAAATGCAAATCAAAACCACAATGAGGCATAACTAACCCCAGTGAGAAAGGGATTTATCAAAATGTCCCCAAACGACAGATGATGGTTAGTATACAAAAAGAAAGGGACACTGTTGCTGAGTCTACAAAGTAGTACAATCTCTATGGAAAGTCCTATCAAAGAACTAAAGGTGTATTTACCATTGACCCACCATTCCCACATTTGGGTATTTACCCAAGAAAAAAAAATCATTGTATCAAAAAGACATGTGTACTTGAATGTTTATTGAAGCGTAATTCACAACTGCAAATATGTGAAAATAATTCAAGTGCTGATCAATACATGAGTGGATGGATAAAGTGTGAGATATGTATAGTATACCATTGAGTACTATTCAGCCATAAAAAGTGGTGATCTAATACACTTTGTAACAAACTGGATGGAATTAGAGACCATTCTTCTAACATAAGTATGGCAAGAACAGAAAAGCAAACACCACGTGTACTCACTATTAAATTGGAATTACTTGATTAACACTCAAGTGCACATATAGTAGTAAAACTTAATGGAAAGGAAGCAGAGGGACGGAGGGGAACAAGGGAAGGGGTAAATTCACACCTAAATAATACAATGCACATTATCTTGGGAATAGGCCCAGGTATAACTATGAATCTAACTATACAAAAACAATTCATTCAACCAGAACAATTGTATTCCATAATATTTTGCAATAAAAAATATAATATACATATAAAACAATACACACAGAGAACATAATCCATATTCTTTAAAATCTTTTCTATTTAAATTTCTTTCTAGGCTCGGCGCCTGTGGCTCAACCGGCTAAGGCGTCAGCCACATACACCTGAGCTGGTGGGTTTGAATCCAGCCCAGCCCACCAAACAACAATGACGGCTGCAACCAAAAAATGGCCTGGCATTGTGGCGGGCGCCTGCGATCCCAGCTACTTGGGAGGCAGAGGCAGGAGACTCGCTTGAGCCCAGGAATTGGAGGTTTCTGTGAGCTGTGATGCCACGGCACTCTATCCAGGGTGACAGCTTGAGGCTCTGTCTCAAAAAATAAAAATAAAAATAAATAAGTTTCTTTCTAAATACAAAAAGCTGTCTTCGAGTCATGGTTCTTTTATAAGGCAACTATATTAGGGATTTTTTAAAGTTAACTTTTATAAAGACTGGCTCTAGCCAAATTGTAATTATGCTTTCACTTCTCTAAGAACTCATTCTAGCATTAGGTAGAGGCATTTTGGTACTTCAATGTTTCTCGTATCTTCGAATTAGCTACATAGCTGGTTCTCCATCGTTTACCATTTTACCTTATCTGTTCTTATTGGAGAAAAGGATATTTGCTTAAAAATCAAAATTCAGAGGAAAACAAAGTTTATCTGTTATTTTAAATTAATCTTCATATTAATCCATTCTATCCTTCAATTCTAAAGAGCATGCTTGTATAAACCATTGGCAGTAAAACTGCCAATGATTTGTGGAGATGACCACCCAACTATTCTTCTGTATGTGAGGAAGCCTTGGCCAATAGAGATATACTAAGTTTGGGTAAAAGAGAAGCACTTCCCAAATTAACTTGTGTTATTATTCCTATACTATGTATGACTTCTGTAGTTGAGCAAAGCCATTATCCTTTGCATCTCTCTCTACAACACCATGAAGTGGCATCATGCTTAAATGTTTGCATTACCCCATAATTCATATATTCATACCTACTCACCAATGAGACAGTATTGGGAGATGGTGCCTTTTTAGAGGTGATTATGTCATGAAGGCAGAGCCCTAATGAATGGGTTTAGTGTCATTATAAAATAAACACAAATAAATTATTTTGCTTCTATAAATGAGAACACAATGAGAAGGTGCCATCTATGAACAAGGAAATGGGCTCTTAACTGCTAATGAATCTGCTAGCAGCTTGAACTTTGACTTCTCAACCTCTGAGAGAAATAAATGTTTGTTATTTACAAGTTAAAAGTACTTTAAAAATTAAAATTACAGTGGTGGTGTCTGTGGCTCAAAAGAGTAAGGTGCTGGCCCCATATGCTGAAGGTGGCAGGTTCAAACCTGGTCCCGGTCAAGAACTGCAGAAAAAAAAAAATACAATTACAAATACATCCTAGAATGTGTTTACCAATTACAATTACCATTCGAACCCTATACTTTTAACAATGCCTAATTTATAAGTAAATACTCCATGATTCTTCAGGAGGGAGAAAAATACATACACATGCTAAAATTTTATAAAACATTAACTTCTAATTTACTTTCTAGTAGTCTGGATGACTCAGTAATACTAGCATATTGGACTGCATAACTGTAACCCAGCAGAGAACTGTAGATCATGTTTGTAGGTAAGCTCCTGAATGCTGCTGTGATTGAACCCAAAGAATACATACAGTAAAAATCCTTGACTGTTTTCAGTCATCAACATTATATACAGTAGAATATTATAAATTACAGTCCCACCCAAGGGACTGTGGCAAACTGGTCAACATGCGGAGGTGTTTGACATAAGGAACTAGGCCTACTGTACTGATTCATGCATGTAGGATATGTCGGTCTATAAAAATTATGGTGGTCAATGTAGGGAGGTGGTCAACCATGGAGATTCTATAGCATTTCATTTTACTAACTTTTAAACTGTGAAAGGAAAATTGTATACATGTATCTTAGAGAGAAGAGAAGATGAGAAATACACCCAGATGAAACATGATAGAAAAGAGTAAGCAAAATACAAAGAACAGAAACAACATTGACATCTCAGGAGAAACTATGTTAGAAAGTAAATTCAAAATATCGGATAAGTATTGTTAATGGATCTATCATTGGATATGCATGAATATATCATTTGATAGTTAAGCATTAAATCTTCTTCTTTGGAGGGGGGCAGTGTCTCACTCAGTCACCCTGGGTAGAGGGCCATGGCATCAGAGCTCACAGCAATAGCAAACTCTTGTGCTCAAGTGATTCTCTTGGCTTAACCTTCAGAGTAGCTGGGACTATAGGTGCCTACTACAACGCCCAACTAATTTTTCTCTTTGTAGTGGAGATGGGATCTAGTTGTTGCTCAGGCTGGTCTTGAACTCCTGAGCTCAAACGATCCGCTAGTTTTGGCCTCCCAGAGTCCTAGGATTGATTACAGGTGTGAGACACCGCGCCTAGCCAGCATTAAATATTCTTAAATAGAAGACTATAGAAGATAATGTCTTCATACAAAATTACTTCCCAAAATAAACACAAGAAGACTAGAAGTTAGAAAGATTGAAGTCAGTAAGTTTGGGAATACATCCACTGGCAATTTTTAGATCCTGACACAGATTAACCACATTAATTAATCAATGAACCCAAAGATAATTTGGCAGATCATCAAAATTATCTTAACTTGATTTTTCTCTTTCATTATACTTTTCCATTATACATATACATTTTCACTTTTACTTATCTTCTCCAATATAAAAACCTTTGTGTCTGCATAGTAGAATAACAAGAATAAATAAAAGATTATTTCTTACAGCGCATATTCTGCAAAGTCTGTACTTACATAGGACTTTTTCCATGAATTATTTAGAAGAATATTTATGCCATTAACTTAGATTTAAATTAACTGAGACTTTGTCTTACAAACACAAACAATGTAACAAAATCATTTGTACCATCATATTAATCCAAAATTTTAAAAAAGACATACACTGATACTCCAAAAATCAATCAATCAATCAATCACTGTGTTAAAATGGAGGCAATTTTAAAGAAAATGAAAGTCTACATTTATTTCAAATAAATACAGCACTGTGGAAATTACAGCTTCTCCAGTTCCTAAGGGTTTTACTCACATGATGGATCAATAGAGCTATCTTTAGCATCAAGCAATTGTGATGAAAATTCCCAGTTGCTGAAACATACCAACCAAACTGTCAGGGAGCCAAGAATATAAGGAAATGATAGTGATGCCAAAGATTAGCACAAAAGAGCTATTATAATAATGGAATCCATAACTTAAATTCATCCTCATATGTATGGATTATTGATGAATACTGGGGATCATAACAAAAGTGAATGCAATTTTCCTGGAGAGAATCATTATTATCTGCAAATGAGGAAAAACCTCATTTGTGTGTCTGAAATAGGTTGATTTCTGTTGTTTGTGGGATTGGAATGTGGTCATGTCTCCCTCCCTAGGATAATTCCCTTGCTTATCTTCCTAGCATCCCTTCACTGCACTGATGTCATTGATTGCATTGCTTCTACCAATATCGCTATTTCATTTTTAAAGAGGACTAAGTTTTTAATTTACATGAATGATTTCAAAATGTTCTGTAAGTTGAGGTGGAACACACATATTTAGGAAGCTGTTCTTTGGGAATTTAAATGAATCAAAAATTACAACCATTTACATTTATTTAAGTCACATTTATCTCCAACAGCTCTCTGTTTTGGTAAGTAATATAGTAGACAACGGGAAGAAATGCTACTTGAAAATGATCTTGAAAATCAGAATACAAGATGACAGTATTGGATGTAGAGGGCAAGTAGAAACTTTTGGAGATAATGGATGTATTTATAGCATAGACTGTGCTGATGGCTTCATGGGTCTATACTATCTCTAAACTCACCAAATTGTATGCCTTAAATATCTACTGCTCTGTGTCTGTCAATCACACCTCAATGATTTTTTTAAAATAGCATGCATGAAGACTGGACATACCTGCACATCTGTGTGGCTGGAAGTGAGACTCAAGTGCCCATTTACCAGTGATGCAGGTACTACTGTTTGCCTCCCTGCCATCTTCCTGGCACACTGAGTCCTCTCTCTCCTTTATCTCTAGATAAATAGATGATGGATAATTAACAGACAAGGATGGATGGAGGGATGGATGGATGGATGGATGGATGGATGGATGGATGGATGGATGGATAGATAGATAGATAGATAGAAAGATAGATAGATAGATAATACCCATGAATATGGTGAGGATGGGGCAGACGCAAGGTGTCTCCCTTTTTCTTTATATGTAGCACGGAAGAAGTAGTCAACTTCACTGCATCTTCTTTAGGGATTTTCCAGCTCAGAGTAAACAATGCTTCTTTGTTGAGGAGAAAGAGGGCCTTCAGATTTCAGTCAGGAAAAAGCAAACATGCCCAGGAGGAGAGGTGGAGGAAAGACAGTTACATTCCAGAATTTTCTACATTGTGATTTTTGCCTTATACATGATTCCCCACTTAGAAACTGGAACTCCACAGATGTCAGAAGGTATCATTAGTGATTAACTTTAACATTTGATGGAAATACAGATCAAACTTATATAAATATAATTCTTTGTATTTGATGGAAATATAGATCAAACTTATATAAATATAATTCTTGTTATTTTAGGGTGATACCTGGTAGTATGGGGTTCATGGAAGGTGCAGTTCAACAAGATTCAGTTTAAATGTTTATTTTGCTGAGTTTTCTTGCTCTCTAGTCTATATGATTTCCCCACTTTTATTTCCTATAACGTCATGTATATTTCCTAGTAAACTATTAATCACAAGCTAGTGCAGTCATTTAATTAATAAATGTCTTTAATAATAAGGTCTAAATCTATTAGGACAAGGACATTTATTTTTATTTTACTGCTACATAATGCTATATATTAGAAAACTTGGTACATATTAGGTAGTTAACTAATAGTAATACAACACGATAATATAATTAAATTCATATTTAATCCAAAATTAAAATTTCAGATGTTATTTGAAAACAAAACATGTAGTTATTGAATGTTTTCTTTCTCTTTAACAATTATTGTAATACACTTTAGTTTCTATTTTCTTCATAAAGATTAGTTACATCACTGCTGCTTCAATTCTCTTTAAAATCTATCTAACATTGGGCAGTGCCTGTGGCTCAAAGGATCAACCTTGGGCGGTGCCTGTGGCCCCATATACCAGAGGTGGTATGTTCAAACCCAGCCCTGGCCAAGAACTGCAATTAAAAAAAAGAAAAAAAAAAAAAAAAACTAATGTCTTTATGAAGAGGATTTATCATTTTAAGATTTCAAGGTTTAATTACATTATATACTAGACACACATAAACTTATATTAATTTTTAGACTTTCAGAGTTTCATAGAAGTTAGGATGCTACCAATCTATTTCTATAGATCTAGTATAGATAGAAAAACTATACTATGGATCTAGTATAGATAGTATAAATACTAGTTTTTACCCATTCTTTTTTTTTTTTTTTATCTCTTATTTTAGAAAATACAATTATCTTTGATGAACTTGGAGGAGAGTTGTTTTATTAGGGCATAACATTAGTGGAGAATATCTAACTTAAAATTCATTCTGTAATTTAAAAAAAAGTCGCAGGCTCAGAAATCATATAATCATAGTTTGCCAGTCACTTTTCAGGTAGTGACTTGCAGTCAATTTCTGGTCTTTCTGAATCACTTCTCTTTTATATAAAGTGAAGTTCAATAAATTTGTAAATAAAGCACTGAACCTAATGGCTGGCATAGTGTAGGAATTCGTATCTTGTGTGCATGTATGTGTCTATACACACACTATACGTACATATGAATGTATATATGTATACCTAAATTCAAAGCAATGTGTTTGAAAACTTT